>JAQQPU010006721.1:0-23465 GCA_029168905.1 Artemia sp. Kazakhstan ARC1039
TGATTGATTTTTGTTGTTATTTTATATTATATTAGATTTTTTTTTTTGCACAAAGCCTGCTTTGATTTTTTTTTTACTCATAGGCCTAATGTCTTACATAACTTTCGGTGAAGAATTGCTTCGGATTTAATGAGGCAATGAATCTGGCTTTGTTGACTCAGGAAGGTTGACTCAGGAAAACACAGTCAAACAAAGACATTTATTAAGTTGTTGTAACAGTTCCTTTCTGTTTGACTTCCGTGACCAATCTATTAGTCTGTCATATAAGGTGTAGAAATATTTTCAAAAGTAAATTTGTTCAGGAAAACATACTGGGGCAAAATTGGAGAGCATAAAAGATTATTTTCAGGTGGCTAATGGTCTGATATAGAGTTAGTGCCAAAACTTAGCAGCTAATCCTTAGCTTTTTCTGAGAAAATCTTCCAATGTCTTTCCAATTTTCAATGTCCAAACAGAGTTGATTTCCCGAGTAGCCAAGAGAAAATTAGCTAAACAAAATTTGGAAACTTATAAAAACCTTCCTGGGACGATTTATAACTGCGAATTTGGTAGTGGGCCATTTAGCTACGTAAAATAACCGAAACTGAATTTTGATTTTCACTTATAACTTGATTGCAATAAATTTGCACAAAAGCTGACTATGCCACACATTTAAGTGTTAAGTTGTTTATGTATGATTTAATAAGACTTTCAAACCTACGTAGTTTAATATCTATTACTCAAGTCAAGTTAAAGTTTCGAAGTTTTCGTCCATATCTTTAATATCATTTTCAAATCCAGTAGATATATTTTTCAGAAGTTCCTTCCGATTGATCATTGTATTATTATTTGAGATAACTTTTTTTTTCTTCGAAAAGGCCGTTTTTTCGAGCCTTTCGATATTATGAGCTCCTGAGTGATTATAAGCCCAGATAATTAATCTGAAAGATTGGCAACTACCACCTTTGTTTCTTTTAAACAGTTCGTGGTAACGAACTGTAAATAAGGATTGACCCGGCTCAATAGTAACCGAAACTCTAAAAAACGGAATTTTGATACCAATAGATCCATAAAAAGATTCATATTTTTTTTACTGATTTTAAATATATAAATTTCATCAAATTTAGTCTTACCGATCAAAAGTTACGTGCCTGGGAAAACTTGCCTTGTTTTCAAAAAAAGGGAGAAACACCCCCTAAAAGTCATAGAAATTTAATGAAAAATCACAACATCAACTTCAGCATATCAGAGAACCCTACTATAGAAGTTTCAAGCTCCTCTCTGCGAAAATGTGGAATTTTGTATTTTTTTGCCAGACGAAAGATTATGGATGCGTGTTTATGTGTTTGTTTTTTGTTTTTGTTTTTTTCCAAGGGGTGATTGTATCGACCCAGTGGTCCTATAATATCCTGGCAGGACTTATTCGAACGGAAATTAAAAGTTCTAGTGCCCTTTTTAAGTGACCAAAAAAATTGAGAGCAACTAGGCCCCCTCCCACGCTCATTTTTTCCCAAATTCATCCGATCAAAATTTTGAGATAGCCATATTGTTCAACGTGGTCGAAAATACAATAGTTATGTCTTTGAGGATGACTTAATCTCCCGCTGTTCCCGAGGGAAGGTCTGCAAGTTTTGAACTTTGCCCAATGTTTACATATAGTATTGGTTATTGGGAAAGTATACAGCAGTTTTCAGGGATTTTTTTCGGTAGTGGGGGTGGGTGGGGGTGTTTTGACCATTTCACTTGCTGACACAAAAGGATCACGACTGTTTGGAATTGACCTTAATTGGATTTTGTGTGCCAAAGCAATTTTGCATCTATCACAGAGTATGTATTTTAACCTTATAATTGGATAATTATAATAGATTTACTATGCGTTCTTCCCATACAAAACTTTACCTTATTAAAGTCTTTGGAGTGGGGGCGGCGTAGTTGGCAGAACGAAGAAAACTTTAGCGTAGACAGTAGGAGAGGGGGAGGATGAGGTTGGAGATTCATGCAATACGGGGCGAAACTTCACTTATCTCCTCCGTTCCTGATTTAGGAGATTAGACAGACTCATTGGGCTGTAGAATGTTGGACCGTTTGAGTTGTGGAAGACGTTAAAATACTCAAAAATACTTTATATTTTCAGTTATTGCAGGATTGATTTCATAGATTGTGGAATGGTGAGCCCCCTGGCCCATCATTTGGGTGAGCCTCAACTCATATTATGCAATTTTAATTAATTGTTCCGTGTTATGTGCATATATTATTCTATATATGTTCTTTTGAGTTATATTTTTATCGCATTGCGTTCATTTTTAATGCTTGAGATAAAAACTGAAACCCTAGCGGAGACAGTGGTGGGGGAAAGTCTCCCCCCCCCCCTCACATTCATAATTGAGCAGCCACAGAGAAAGTAAACAGATGAAATTAATCTGTCTTTTGAAAATGTCTTTTTTCAAAAGACACGAACAAAATCGTCTAAAGGAACCTGAAGTGCTATCTCTGACATTTCCGTTGATTCTTTATTCCCGTTACTTTCAGATGTAAAATTTAGAACATTATTGAATGGGTTTAGTCGTCCCCTCCCTGAACAACTCACATTTGGAAAACCCACCCCTGGGAAAAATCCTTCCCCTCAAAGAACATTTTCTTTTCCTGCTGATAATTCCCTCGCGTTAAATTCCACCCAGCAGAAATTTCCCAGCCGTGGAATATACTCCCCAAACAGATTCCCCTCAGATAATTTCGGATATTCATAAAAATGGAAGTTGAAATTACTACTCAACTTTTTAGGTCAGAAGCAATGCTATAGCGTTGCCTAAGTAAAGAGCCATAAGGGTTTAATGAATGAATACTTATTTATTTTTCAAGGGGCACTTTATGTGGAAGATATGGTAGCATAAACTTTGGAACGGGGGTCGTTGAATTACAAATTAAAATTTATAGTGCCCTTACACCAGGGACGGATCCAGGATTTTTTAGGGGGGGGGGCAAAATAGGTTGATCCGATAAACTTGCGTTAGGAGCAAGTTTAATTAACGCAATCTTGCGTTAATTAAGTAAATTACATTACTTTAGACTACGTTAGTCACCCCCTCGCCCCTCCCCTGGATCTGGTATTGCCTTACACTCTCTGTTTCTTTCCTTGTTAGGGAGGAGAGCAGATGCCTAATAAGTGTGTGTTAATACCAAAACATTCTAACTCTCATTGGGCCTTCAGGTATAAACATAATTAGTTCAAAGGGAGGGGTGGGGAAAAAGGGCGTGGAGGGGGTGTATTTTCCCTTCGATCGATTTTGACTCTTAAGAGTTGGACTAGAACTTCCAATTTCCAATCAAATGAGCCCTCTCTGAAGTTTATACGAGAATCCCTTCCGGCCCCCGGGCCCTGGGGGGTTTTGTCGACGCCAGAGTTTTGTTACTTAACCTTTCAACTATTTTCAAATTTTTTTATCTGATGCATTTAGGGTGTGGATGATGGGGGGGGCTAGTTGCCCTCCAATCTCTTTTGACTCTTAAAAAGTGAACAAGAACGTTCAATTTCCAATCAAATGAACCCTATCTAAAGTTTATACGAGTATCGCTTCCATAAAAAATAATATGAAGGATTCGGAGAATCCTTTTACAACCCTTGCCCTGAGGGTTGTGGGGGAGTTGTCATCCTCAAAGACCTAATTTCCAGACCTTAAAACTACGTTAAATAAAATGGCTGTCTCAAAATTTTGATTGGATGTGTTTGGTGAAAAGGTGGGCGTGAGAGGGGGGTTAGTTGCCCTCAAATCACTTTCGACTATTAAAAAGGGCACTAGTCCTTTCAATATACAATCGAAAGAGCCTTTTTTGAAGTTTATACGACACCACCTTCTATAAAAACCTTATATGCCCCAGGGTATAAATTAAAATCCTTGCCTTGAGGGTTGTGGGAGAGTGTCCTCCTCAAAAACCAATTTTCTATCTGAAAATCAGCTACTTTGAACAAAATGGCTATCTCAAAATTTTGATTGGATGTTTTTGGGGGAATGATGGGCGTGGGGTGGGGGGAGGCTATTTGCCCTCCAATCACTTTCGTCTATTAAAAAGAAACTAGACCTTTGAATTTCCAATCGAATGAGTCTTTTTTAAAGTTTCTACGACAACACCTTCTGTAAAAACCTTATATTCCCCCAGGAAATAACTTAAATCCTTGCCCTAAGGGTTGTGGGAGAGTGTCCTCCTTAAAAACATATTTTCCATGTGAAAATCAACTAAGCTGAACAAAATGGCTATCCCAAAATTTTGATTGGATGTGTTTGGGGGAATGATGGGCGTAGGGGGGGGGGGCTAGTTGCCCTTCAGTCACTTTCGACTATTAAAAAGGGCACTGGCCCTATAAATTTCTAATTGAATGAGCCTTTTTTGAAGTTTCTACGACAACGCCTTCTATAAAAACCTTATATGCCCCCAGGGCATAACTTAAAACCCTTGCCCTGAGGGTTGTGGGGGATGGTCCTCCTCAAAAACATATTTTCTATCTGAAAATTAACTACGCTGAACAAAATGACTATCTCAAAATTTTGATTGGATGTGTTTGGGGGAATGATGGGGGGGGGGGATAGTTGCCCTCTAATCACTTACGATTATTAAAAAGGGCACTATCCCTTCGAATTTCAAATCGAATGAGCCTTTTTTGAAGTTTCTACGACAACACCTTCTATAAAAACCTTACATGCCCCCAGGGCATAACTTAAAACCCTTGCCCTGAAGGTTGTGAGGAAGTGTCCTCCTCAAAAACATATTTACTATCTGGAAATCAGCTACGCTGAACAAAATGGCTATCTCAAAATTTTGATTGGATGTGTTTGGGCAAATGATGGGCTTGGGGGAGGGATAGTTGCACTCCTATCACTTTCTACTATTAAAAAGGGCACTAGCCCTTTAATTTCCAATCGAATGAGCCTGTTTTGAAGTTTCTACGACAACGCCTTCTATAAAAACCTTGTATGTCCTCAGGGCATAACTTAAAACCCTTGCCCTGAAGGTTGTGGGGGAGTGTCCTCCTCAAAAATATATTTTCTATCTGGAAATCAACTACGCTGAACAGAATGCCTATCTCAAAATTTTGATTGGATGTGTTTGGGGAAATGATGGGCGTGGGGGGGGGGACTAGTTGCACTTCAATCACTTTCGACTATTAAAAAGGGCACTAGCCCTTTAATTTCCAATCGAATGAGCCTGTTTTGAAGTTTCTACGACAACACCTTCTATAAAAACCTTATATACCCCCAGGGCATAACTTAAAACCCTTGCCCTGAGGGTTGTGGGGGATTGTCCTCCTCAAAAATATATTTTCCATCTGCAAATCAACTACGCTGAACAAAATGGCTATCTCAAAATTTTAATTGGATGTGTTCGGGGGAATGATGGGCGTGGGGGGGCTAGTTGCCCTCCTATCATTTTCGACTATTAAAAAGGGCACTAGAACTCTTGATTTCAAATCGAATGAGCCCCCTTTGAAGTTTCTACGACGACCCCTTCCATATGAAGTGCCTCCGGAAAAAAAAATAAAAATAAAACATTGGAGCCGTATGGCCTTTACTATAGGCAACGCTACAGCGTTGCCTCTTATAAAAATCTTTAGCGTAAGGATCGAGAGGTTGAGGAGGGGGCAGCCCCTTTCATATACGGAATATTTTCTTTTCGTTTAAGTTTTAATCTCGCTCCTTACTTTCAGTTTAAAAAAATTGTTTTTTTTTATTATTGCAAGGTTAAAAACCAGTCATCAATCAAAATAGAATTTCCTTGTACTCCAGGTGAAAATACACTTTTTCATATTTTACAGTCCGAACATTCTATTACAAAGAAATTATTCCGTATATGAAAGGGGATGCCCCCTCCTCAACCCCTCGCTCTTTACGCTAAAGTTTGACTCTGTCTCACGACTTTGATTTTTAAAACAATAAAAAACTTTCGCGTAAAGATCGAGGGGTTGAGGAGGGGGCAGCCCCTTTCATATACGGAATAATTTCTGTTCGTTTAAGTTTTAATGTCGCTCCTTACTTTCAGTTAATTTTTTTTATTATTACAAGGTTAAAAAACCAATCATCAATCAAGAAAGAATTTCCTTGTGCTCCAGGTGAAAATTCACTTTTTCATATTTTACAGTTCGAACATTCCAGTACAAAGTTATCAAACAGTTCGTGGTAACGAACTGTAAGTAAGGAGCGACCCGGCTCAATGGTAACTGAAACTCTAAAAAACGGAATTTTGGTACCAATAGATACATCAAAAGAATCAGATTTTAATTCTGATCTCAAATATAAGTTTCATGGAGTTTAATATTACCTATCAAAAGTTACGCGCCTGAGAAAATTTGGCTGATTTTCAAAAAAAGGGGGAAAGACCCCCTAAAAGTTATAGAACCTTAATAAAATTCACACTATCATATTCAGCATATCAGAGAACCCTACTGTAGAGGTTTCAAGCTCTTATCTACAAAAATGTGGAATTTTGCATTTTTTGCCAGAAGAAAGATCACGGGTGCGTGTTCATTTGTTTGTTTTTTTTTCCAGGGGTAATAGTATTGACCCAGTGGTCCTAGAATATCGTAAGAGGGCTCATTGGAACGGAAATTAAAAGTTCTAGTGCCCTTTTTAGGTGACCAAAAAAATGGAGCGCAACTAGGCCCCCTCCCACGCTTATTTTTTTCTCAAAGTCACCCAATTAAAATTTTGAGATAGCCATTTTGTTCAGCATAGTCGAAAATTTAATAAATATGTCTTTTACGATGAATTAATCCCCCAAAGTTCCCAGGGGAAGGGCTGCAAGTTATGAACTTTGCCCATTGCTTACATATTGCATTGGTTATTGGGAAGTATACAGGCATTTTCAGGAAGAATTTTTTTCTGGTGGGGGGGGGGCTGGAGGAGGAGGTTACTCGGGAGAATCTTTCCGTGGAGGATGTTTCTTTCGGGTAAGGGACATTTCTATGAAGGGGGCGCCGGATTTCCAAGCATTATTTAAAAAACGATCAGAAATTAAATTAAAAAAACAAGTTTTTTCAACTGAAAGTAAGAAACAACATTAGAACTTAAAATGAACAGAAATTATTACGTATATGAGGGGATTCTCCCCCAAGTCAATACTTCGCTCTTTACGCTACAGTTTTTTTTTAGTGCTTTCAAAAGAGCTATCTATTCTAATTAAACGGCCTTTGTGATTCAGGGGTTTGTGAATTAAAAATTTCTTTAAATTTTAACGTAAAGAGCGTGGTATTGAATAAGGGGAGAACCCCATCATATACGTAATAACATATACGTAATAAAAAAAAACAATAAAAAAATAAACAAGCGATACGGCTCAATAGTAATCGAAACTTTTAAAAACGGAACTTTGATGTCAATAAATGTATCAAAAGAATGGGCTTATAATGCTGATTCTAAATATATGAATTTTATTAAGTTTAGTATTACTCATCAAAGGCTACGAGCCTGAGAAAATTTACCTGATTTTTTAAAGAGGGGGGAAACATACCCTAAAAGTGAAAAAAAATTAATGAAAATCACACCGTCAGATTCAGCGTATCAGAAAACCCTATAACATTGGTTTCAAACTCATATCTGCAAAAATATGCAACTTTGTATTTTTTGCCAGAAGAAAAATATACGAATATAGACGTTCGTTACGTAAGTTAATTTGTAAATTACGTCAGAACCAAATTTAGAGACAGCCATTTAGCTAAAGAAAAGTAAAATTTTTATGCAAATTTTGTTTACTTATTCAATGACGGCGAGCCAAAATAAAAGCTGCATTAACTAAAAAACGATCAGAAATTAAATAAAAAAACTAGTTTTTTAAACTGAAAGTAAGGAGCGACATTAAAACTTAAAACGAACAGAAATTATTCCGTATATGATAGGGGCTGTCCCCTCCTCAACGCCTCACTCTTTACGCTAAAGTTTGACTCTGTCTCACAATTTTATTTTTTAAAACCATAAAAAACTTTAGCGTAAAGAGCGAGGCGTTGAGGAGGGGACAGCCCCTTTCATACACGGAATAATTTCTGTTCGTTTTAAGTTATAATGTCGCTCCTTACTTTCAGTTTTAAAAACTTGTTTTTTTTATTTAATTGGGCACCCAGAATCGGCAATCATACCAATTCTAGTTGCAGCAGTAGATGTAAATCTAGTAAAGAGTAAATAGAGTGAATCCATAGTAAGCAAAATATTAAAGCCTTATTTTATAAGAAACAGTCTAGTAAAACACATTTTTCAGTGAACTCTGACTCAGAAATGATAGCTAATATGAAGATTTTAACAGGAGCGTATATTTGTAGCCTAAACATGTTTTAAAGATGTCGGAAAAATTGCTAGTACTGGTGCTTGACGTTTACTAAAATTATGAGTAATAAGTTGCTGCAGACACCAGTAGTATAGTTTAAACAAGATTTTGAGTGGTTAAAGGTGAATGTCGTATACAGTCGGCCTTATTCAGCAAGATTCACCACTGATGTTTCAGCACTTATCCTCTCCCGACCTCCACGCCCAGCACAGGATGTTCAATCTCATAGTTGAGCCAAGCGCTATTCTAACAGCCCCTTGTACCGCAATTTCGAACGGATTTTGACTCGGTAAGGTTAATTTTTTTGCTAAAAGTTTAAAATGCGTCACTAACTTAAATATTATTTATGATTGTTTATTAAATTCATTTGGTAGTAGGTTCACTGATATATATTAATAAAAAGCATATATCAATAAAGCGCCTTTGTTTGAATAAAGTTCAAAATCCATTGCCTTAAAAAACAAGAAAAATCCCTTGAACTACGATATTCTGCAATCGACGGCATTTTCATTTTTCGTTCGGTTTTTTTTCCTCTGCGGCTAGCGGGGCACTGGAACATCATAGAGAGCTGTTTAATGGCTCATCTTAAAGGAAATTGATGTATTTAAAACTTTTTGTCATTAACAAAAACAAACTTAAAACAGAATTTTTTTTACGAAAAATTATTTTCATGTTCCAGATTGATGAATGACGTCATATTCTTAGGGTCTAACCATATACAGTGTAAAAGTAAATGCAATATTATGATGTTAGCTATAATGACATCAGTATGTTTTTACATGAAGTTATAATAAAGAATGAACTCTAGCCTATTGTTGGGGTTCCACCCCTGTTTCTTTTCTTTTTAGATAAATGACCTGGTTTTGTTCCGTAATTAAATTTGCTTAGATTTGCCTATAGTATAATTTTCAATGACAATTTAAAAGTCTCATTGCTAAGCTATAGTTGTTTGCAATAAGTAAGCTTTGAACTAAATTCTATTTTGGACTTCCTGGTTTGAGTCATTGAATAATAAGGCTAAGAAAGTGGACTTAGTTTTGAATTGGGATTGAGAGGATTGGCTGGGCCTAGCGAATTTCCACCTCTATGAACAGTTGCTGTAAAGCATATTATTTTTGAGTTAGTCTGCATTTAGACCCCGTTCGGGGAAACATATTTTTGTATTATTATAATTGACCGTTGGAAGAATACAAGTAAGGTATTTTCTACAAACTGTCTACTAATTTTCCCGAAACCCAGGCAGGGTAGGAATAGAGTTACGAGATACCGTCATTATTATATTGACAGGGGGGTTTGTTACCTCCAAGGAGATAGTTAGAGATTTCTAGTGGTAACCCAAGGGCGGGTCCATTTGGCTTTAGAAAGTGGCCATTTGACCACTCGATCACGTTATCATACCCTGGGACAGGGTATACTGTAAATAGGGTAGTACCAAACCCGATATTTGCAGAACTGGTGTGGTAGACGCCGGTATCACATTATAATTTGGGGCCGGGGCTTTCCCCTCCAATAAGTGGTGACACCCGTATATTACCACGCCAATACTGGTGGCGTTGTGGCTAAATACTATAACATTGGTGGCATCGTGGTCTACCGGTATATCAGTATCACCACGAATATCTATACTAACTGGATTACATAAATCGGGTTTACAGCGGTAGCTAGCAACCTATTAAAAGACGATTACGTCCCATACTAAGAAATATTAAAACCCATAACTCCTGAAACCAGAGTTCGATAAAAAAAAAAAGGAAGTGCACTATTAGAGCAAGTAGCTCCAAGCACGATATTCTGCATCTTGATTTACTTTGACTTACGGCTCCTGCTGGTGGTCCAGCGTAGAAAGAGATGAGACTCTTTGCCTCCATTCCGAACGGTCCTGCGCACGCGTGACTGCTTCTCGGATATCAATACCGATCATGGAGAAGTACTGGGTAAGGCTGTCCCTCCATCTAAACCGGGGTCTTCCGCGAGGGCGCTTCCAGCCATGTTGAGGAGGATCAAAATTGAAAAGTATGCTGGCAGGTGCTTCTTCTGACATGCGTATTAAGTGGCCAAACAACCGTAGAGTTCTTATGGCGAGCTGACGACAGTTGGGGGTCTCATCTGTTAGTTTCAGCAATCGGGTGTTTGAGATGAAGTCGTACCACTTGATCCCTTCGATTCGTCTTAGGAGGTTTGTTTGGGTCAAACTATCGCGAAGAGAAGCAGCTGCCAGCCAAGTTTCAGTACCGTAGAGAAGGACTTGCGTTATGGTCGTGTTGTAGATCCGCATTTTTGTTTTTCGACTAATATTGGGCTTTGACCACAAGGAACAGCATAATCGAGCCATAATAGACGCAGCTTTCGCTATGCGCGACTGGACTTCCATTTCAATCGAGCCGTTATCCGAGACGACAGATCCAAGGTAAGTAAAAGACTTGACATTTCGATAGTGTGCCCTAAAACGTTGAATGATGGTGAGTTGGCGGAATTTCCTGCCGGGTCGATGATCATTATTTTTGTTTTCTGCCATATGTAATATGTAGTCCCACTTTCAGGGCTTCTTTCGACAGTGAATTCAGAGTTGCCTCGAGTTCAACCGCAAAAGTGCATATCAGGGCAATATCAGCTGCAAAATCGCAATCGGCTAGGACTCTATTGCCATATTTCAGTCCTAATTGGAGCCGATTCGTGGTTAGATCCATGACATAATCAATTACCGCGTTGAAAAGTTCAGGAGCAGCAACACAACCTTGCCCTACACCAGTATCTATCTCGAATACTGGGCTTCGGCGACCATTTACCTGGACGGAGCTTTGTGTACCAGTGTAGAGGGCCTTGAACAGGTGGCAGTATTTATCAGGGATTCCCGTTCGTTTTAGTATCAGCCAAAGGGACTCACGGTCTATCGAGTCGAAAGCTGCTTTAAAGTCAACAAATGCATTATATGCTGTGCGCTGGAACTCGCGGGCTTTCTCGATGACCTGTTGAATAGTGTATATCTGCTCGGTCGTGGATCTGTTGGGCATGAAACCTACTTTCTGAATCCGGCGGCACTTACGAATGAACTGGGTACTCTTATCAAGCAACGTCATGGTGAATAGTTTGCCAGGCACTGACAGGAGGGTGATTCCTCTTTAATTCGAGCAGTCACTACTTCCACCTTTCCGCTTCAATAGAGGAATGATTATCCTTCCTTCCATTCTTCAGGTATCAATTCGGTTGACCAGACGAGGGAGAACAGCATGTGCAGCCAAAGTAGCACTGCCAGTCTTCCAAACTTTAGCAGCTTGACGGTGGTCCCACAGGTTCCTGGTGCCTTGTTGTTCTTCATTCTCCGCAGGGCATTTTGTATCTCTTCTACCGAGGGAGAATCAGGCTTTGGTAGATTTTTATATGTTGTTTGCTGAGTGGATGTAAATAGTTTGGGGTCAGCGACGATTCTTTCGGCGTTTAATAGCTTTGTGAAATGCTTCCTCCATCGATCAATTTGCTTGTTTTCATCTTCGAGCATTTCGCCAGAGACGGTTTTAAGGGCGCTTATCTTTGGTGTGTCCCATCGCTAAGATCTGTGACAAGCTTGAAAAGCGACATGACATCACCTTTTCGTGTCGCATCTTCTAGCTCTTCAGCTTTTTTATCAACAAATTGTTGTTTATCACGGTGAATAATGTTGTTTCTAATCCCGTTTAGCCGTCTTTAGGAGGGCATATCTCCGGCCAACCGCACTTTCCGGCTCTGTTCAATGATTTTCAGTCCTTCTTCCGATAGCCAGGACTTCTTTGAATACATCATACGACTGACTTTATTAGTGGCAACCTCTATTACACCCTTTTTATAAGTCTGCCAGGACGTGTCCGGGTCAACAAGTTTGTCCAGGCATTCAAACCTGTTCTGAATTTCACCTGAGTACTTTTGGTGGAATGCCTCAAATTTTAGTTTCTGGGAGTCTAATTTTGGCTGGCGCCGTTCTGAAGGCTGGGCTTTAAGACGCAGGCGGAAGTTCGCAGCAACTAATCGATGGTCTGTATTCCCTATCTCAACGCCACGGTATGTTCTACAATTCTTAAGTGATGAGCACCATCTTTGGTTGGCTATGATATAGTCAATCATCTTCCGCGTTCGCCCATCGTTGCTATACCATGTTGGATTATAGATGTCTTTCCTGTGAAACAGGGTGTTGGTAATGACCAATTCGTGCATAGCGCACAGCTGGAGGAGTCGCGATTCAGGGGTAACCGGTCCAACTGCAGATTTAAAAGCTCCGCTGGAGTTTGATACAGTTGCATTGAAATCGCCCACCACAGCCAAAACATCGTGAGGGGAAATCTGGGATAGAGCAGATTTCAGAGCTGAGTAGAAATTGTCTTTTCCGACCCTGGCGAGACATTCGTTGGTGCGTAGCACACGAAAACCGACATCTTCCCATGCTTGTGGTTGAAGCGAGCAGTATAGAGTAGTCTATCCGATATTGGGTTGTGGGATATGAGGCATTTCTTTGCCTTCTTATTTAGGAGCAGGCCTACACCGCTGCTTCTACTGGAGGTTTGCCCTGACCAAATCATCCTGTGTCCTGTACTGGCGATTTCTTCATTGCCTGTTCCCATCAAATCTGTTCCTGTCATTCCAAGTATGTCAATCCCACATCTTAACATCTCCAACCCTAGACGGTCTTTGGATCCCGGCTTATTTATGGTTAAAACATTCCAAGTGGCTATTCTCAACCTACCTTGGTCAGCAAGGTTCAAAGGATTCCAGGGGCGTGCCGAGGTCGTAATAAATTAAACATTAGATCCGAGGCTTGAGTTTCATTTCTTTTCATTGCAATTATCCGAGGCTTGAGTTTCATTTCTTTTCATTGCAATTATTTTCAGGAGGAGGGTCGCAAGCCCAACCACCCTTAGGTCTGGGTTCTGATTAAGAAACCCTGGGATGGACTCCACCCGCACCCATGAGGTTGGGGCAGCCCTATTCGGAGCGATTTGTTAGGGGTTTAAGCCCCATACCTAGTGGCACGTGGTCAGCAAACAAAGTTTGCATCCTTTCGGACGAGCTCCATTCATCACCAATATTCTGCATCGACGGCATCTTTTTTCCGTTTTTTCCTTCTCTGCAGCTAGCGGGGAACTGGAAAATCATAGAGAGCTGTTTATTGGCTCATTTTAAACGAAATCGCTACATCTAGTTTCTTTTGTAATTAAAAGAAAATAGTTTTCAAAATAGAATCAAATTTTTACGATAAACTACATTTTGTACAACACAGTAGCAGCAAATGTTTTTAACATCGTCTTGCGATTTAACATCGTCTTGCATGAAGATCCAAATAGAATTTTCAACATAATCAACTGCATGTAGATATAGTTACATAAAATGTAGTCGTTCTATTTTGGTTTTAACTAAAGATCTGATTTATGAAATGAAACTAGAGTAATTCCTGAAAATTTTAAATAAAATACTTTCTATTTCATTTCTCAATTCAAAGTTATAATTGTCTCCTGGAGCCAAACTTTTTTTGGCTTAACTTCTAAAGCGCACATTTCTTTACGTTGTGCTATATTTCCATAGCAAAAAAGAAAATTTCAGAATAAATTTTATTTTCCGGGTTGCAGTGGTAGCTAGCAACCTTTTAGGAGACGATCCCGTTCAATACCAAGAAGTGTAATTGCCCCCAACTCCTGAAAATAGTGTCAGGTCAAAACAAAAAGTACACTATTAGAACCGCCTTGTCCGAAACCCCTATATAGGAAACTTACCGTCCCTCGGCTTGAATAACGAGGAAAATCTATTGGATTGAAAAACAAGATAAGTAGCTTTAATTACGATATTCGGCATATTCGGCATCTTTTTCTTTTTTTTCTTTTCCTCCTCAGATAGCTTGGCACTGGAACATCGTAGAGAGCTGTTTAATAGCTCATTCTAAAGGAAATAGATGTGGTTAAAAACTTTTTGTAATTAAAAAATATATTTTTAAAATATAAACAATTTTTTACGAAAGAATGAATTTTTCATGTACAAGATTTATCAATGACATCATAATCGTAGGCTGTAGCCAGGTCCTCTCTTACTACTCCAATTAAGAAAAAGCCATAAACTTTTTCCTATCTGTAATTTCAAAGTATCTAGTAAAAGATGATAATCCCGGTTGCAGCGGAAGCTAGAAACCAAGCATGTGACTATCACGTCCCATACTAAGAAATACAAATATCCATAACTCCTAAAACCAGAGTCAGATAAAATCAAAAGAAGTACACTATTACAACTGACTTGTCCAATACCCCTACATAGGAAACTAACAGTACCCTGGCTTGAATAACGAGGAAAATTCATTGGCTTGAAAAACGAGAAAAGTGGTTCCAAGCACGATATTCAGCACAGACGGCATATTTTTTTGTCCATTTTGTTGCTTCTCTGTAGCTAGCGGGGCACTGGAAAATCATAGAGAGCTGTTTAATGGCTCATATGAAAGGAAATCGCTACATCTATTGCCTTTTGTAATTAAAAAAAAGTTTCCAAATAGAATCAATATTATAAGAAAAACTATATTTTTGTACAGCACTGTAGTAGCATTACTATAAGAAGACGTAGATGGGGAATCAAATCTCTTTTCAGTACCTTCTTCTTATTGCTCCACTTTCCGTTGCTTTTCTGCAGTTGGTTCTGAGCTAAAGACAGAAAGTAAGGAGCTCTGCCCTTTTTTTGTTTTATTAGCCTGTAAAAAACAAACAAAATTAATATAAATTATATTTTTAATATTTTAATAAAGCACTTCAGAGTTGAGAGCTGGACAGAACTGGTTTTCAACAGAGCTGGTGAAGAAACCGAAAGTTGGGCCAGCATTCGTCGCTGACGTCAGCTTACGGACGTGCTTTATCTCAATGAATAATTTACAGAATATATAGCAGCCTAGCTGTCCCGATTTTGGGACAACATATACATGTGCTCTTCCACTTTATGGGGGAGGGGGGGGGGGGGTACCAAACGGTTAAAAATAAAGATGACCTGTTTCTTCCCTAAGTCTTCAATAGTGCATTTTTCTTCAAGCGGTAATGAAGAAAAGTTACTATTTAGTGAAGACTTTACTGTGTTAATTTCAAAAACATTACGCAGTATATAAATAAAGAATGCAAATTCATCATACAAACATAAAATTAAGTAGTAGAGTTAGCTTTTACTAAGGCTGTTAGCAATGAGCTGCTGCAGACGACAGTAGTGTAGTGGCATAGCTTTTCGATAGCAGCATTGTGATGGGTGATGGTGAATTTCATATAATTCGGCTTTTTTGCAAGCTTTACCATTAAAAGTGCATATCCCCCTTCCACTTCCTTCAACTCACATAAGGCTAAATCTCGCAGATGAACAACGCGCTATTCCAGCAGTCCCTTGTATTGTCTCATTCAGTTGCATGTGATTTGAAAATGGTATCTTAGAAAATCAAAACGTAAATAATTTAAATCATCATTGTCGGAATCTTATGCAGAAACATTACAACCCTCCTCTATGAACAACAAGAAATAATCTATTTTTTTGCATGGGTAGAAGTGATGTGTCCTCTTTATTTTTCGTCGCTATCGAGGCACTGGAAAATCCTAGAGAGCTGTTTAAGGGCTCATTCAAAAGCTGATTCTAATATCTTACATTTTTCTTTAATAGAATATACTCAATGAAGTCGTAATAAAATGTCATATGGTACATTGAAAGTGTAATTGAGGTGACATGCTGGGCCGGACACAGGGACATCGTAAAGAGCTAACTATGAGCTTATTTATAAACTAATTTTTATATTTGATTTATTTTCATAAATTTGACTTAATAAGGCGACCATAAAGTACCATATGGCACCCATAAAGTGCACTTTGGGTTGTGTTTTCATTTTCTGAAAAGAAAATAACAAAATAGAGTTTTGTCCGATGAAAAAACTCTTGAGACAAATTTCGCCTGAAAAATTCCCCCTTGTCAGCGGAAATTCTCTTCCCCGGAAAATCCCCCCTGGAAATTTTACCAAGATTTAAAGTAGCAACTTTATTTTTAATTTCAAAGTAATCGAAAACTAATGTTAGACTTATTAACTTACCTGTTAGGTATTGTTTGATAAAGAATCTCCAGAAAATCTGAAAAATTACTTGGAAGGATTGCGGTACAAAACTTACATTAATTAAGACTTGGTTACATTGATTAAGCCAGGAATGCCAATCAGAAGGGGAAAATGACATTTAGAGTTTAAAAATCATCTTCCTCTTTGCATCATTGTTTTAAAAAAAAAAAAATAATTTAGAAAAAATAGACAAAAGTCTTTTCTTGTGTAAATCTGTGTATGGGGGTAGTCATTTCCAAATGGAGGGAGGTACACTGAATATTGTTTTCAGTGTATGAAAGCGAAACGAAGCTCGCTTTCGCTTCGCCTTCGCAAAGCAAAGCTCGGTCTCCTGGTGTTGCATGTTAAGACTGATAACAATAGAAAAAGAGCATGGGTTGCTGCCGCTTACACGTGCTTTTGTGCAAACAAAATTTCTAAACTGTGAAAAAAATATACATATGTTGTTCGAATTCGCTTTATCCTTCTTGCAGCAGACATCTCGTGCAGGATGCTGACGCAGAGATAAATGTCCCACAGGTAGCACTGGCTTTGCGTGAAATGCGATTAATTTCAAACTAATTTCATAATCCTTAGTACATTTACGTCAATTTTTTTTTAAGCTGGTTAAAAGAAATATTTACAAAAGCTAAAATAGCAAGAATTCAGCATAGGATTATACATAGAGGTGGACTCTATTAGCGCTTATTAGGCGTTTGAATTACAAGTGAGAGAATTTGGAGCTATAGATTAAATAATTAAAACAATTAAATGATACCTAGTGCAGATCCCTTTTATCAACTTCCATGACTAGACTACAACAGACTTGAATAATCTAGCTGTTAATTTAAAAAACTTTTTCCACAAAATAAGTTTATCAAAGAAAAGTAAAGAGCTCCACTTAGCCAAAAATGAGCAGAAATGAATTCAAAAAATCTTCCAAGCATAAAATTACCCCAAACCACTATTAATAAATAAATGAAAATCAAAACGAACAGAAAGTAATCTTCTAAGCATAAAATTTCTCACATCACTATTAATAAATAAATGAACTCAAAACGAACAGAAATTACAATAAATAGCCGAGTCAAACTCGAACCGAGTAGAAATTAACGTGAGTAGGGCTGATATGCCCCATGCAATCTCAAGACCAGAACATAAAGTGTGCTTTACTGAAAAAAATAACATTGGATTGTTAGTTTAATTGACATATACTGATATTTATTCCTTAAAGTTTTTTTTTATTTATGAAAATTAAACGAGTGAAAACATTTAAAATTTATTTTGTTTTCAGTAAAAAGCCAATTATGTTTTGGTCTTGAGAAGGGATGTGGGTTATCAGACCTACTCATGTTAGTTTCTGCTCGTTTTGAGTTTGACTCTGCTATTCATAATAATTTCTGTTCGTTTTCAGTTTCATTTATTTATTGATAGCGGTTTGTGGTAGTTTTACGCTTGATGATTATTTTACTTAATTTCTGCTCTTTTTTGGCTAAAAGGAGCTTTTTACTTTTCTGTGAAAAACTTGTTTTGTGTAAAAAAAAATTTTAAATTTATTTCTGTTCGTTTATTATTGGCATAGGTTTTTCATGGAAAAAATAATATTTTATATCTTTTCAGTTTTTTTTATAAAATCTATAGTTTGGGTTGCTATTTGTATATTGGAAAAACTTTTCCTACAATTTTTAATCCTGACAAAAACAGAATTTTTTAATTTTATAACTCCTGATGTTGACCTGAAAAATGAAACTTAATATAATTCTAAAAAGATTCTATCTATCCTCTGTGACAACCTGGATACACTTTCACTTTTTTTATTTTTTTTAATTGTTCGAGCAGAAGTAGTAGTAGTAGTAGCCCCAAAAGTTTCAACTTAATACCCCTAGTCGTTCTTGGTATATTACTGAGGTGTCTTATTGGCAACCGTAAAAACAATAGCTTTTGATTTTGTTTAAAGCAACGTTTAGTTTTAAAGCATATGAACCAATTGCATAATTGTGCGGGGTTGACTTGCCCAATATCCCTAAAAAACGTAGTTGTTAAACCGTGCTACCATGCTTAGCAAAATGGTTGTCACAAAATTTTGACTGTATCTGTTTGAAAAATGGGCTTGAGAGAAAGGCTGCTTGCCCACCAGTCTCTTTTTACTCTTAAAAAGGGCACTAGAACTTTTAATTTTTAATCGAATTAGCTCCTTTACAAGTTTCAATGATATTTCTAGTAATTATAGGGTGGTACTACCTATGTTAATGCTTATATACTCCTTTGAAAACCAGAATGCATACAGTGTTTCCTTTAATTGAAACTCCTCCTAAACGTTCCCTAAAAGTTTCACCGTAATACCCTTGGCGTCATTAGTTATAGTAACTGTAGTGGTAGTATTAAAAGTAGCCTATTTACTAATAATGGTTACCCTTAAAGGTCTGACTTAATAGTATAAGTTGTTTTTAAGATATTGCTTTGTCATCTTTTTGAAATTTTTTAATTTATTTCAACACCCACCTAAATATTCCTTACTGCTTTATCTTAATGCCTTTAGCTAGTGCAGTCGCAATAGTTGTAGCGGCATTAGTAGCAGTATGTGTATAGCTCCGTTGGTTTTTTCAACATCCTCTTCAACACACGCTGAAAGCTTCAGTTTAATACCGTCAACCATTTCTGAAGTATTTGTAATGCGTCTGCTTAACAACCTGTGTGGGCATAATGTGTTTCTAATTAGTATCATGCATTTCCTACATGTCGCAAATTTTCGCCTTAATAGTTCGCCTTAGTTTTAATAGCACTAGTAGTAGTAGTAGAAGTAAAATTAATAACAGTAGCTTAAGCTTTAGTGGTAGTAGTAGTAATAGAAGTATTAATAATAGTAACAGTAGTAGTTGTAGGAATAGAAGCAGCAGCATTAGGATGGAAATATTTTCATTCGTTTAGTTCAACATTCCGTGCAACAAGCCCTGTTATTTTCAAATTTACAATCCAAACTGGTCCTAATATATTATTGTTGCACCCTTTTGACAACCTGCATACAGGTGGCATGTTGTGATTCAGTTCGCCTCCCCCCTCAAGATTCCTTGAAAATTTCACATTCATAGCCTTAGGCATAGTTGTAATAGTGATTACAGTAGTAATATTGATATTACTAGCAATAGTATTGAATAGCGGTAATACTACTAGCATTTGTATTATTAACATATTGCATTTTGGTCGGTAGAACATCCCTCTCATCAAGTCCTTGAAGTTTCCACTTAATACAATTAGCCAGTGCTAAGACATTTCTGACCTGTCCTTTTGATAATCTGTATCTTCATAGATTTCTTGAAATTTTCATCTCAATTCTCTTAACCTTACAAGTAGTTGCAATAGAAGTATTAGTAGTATTAATAGGAAATGTAGCAGTAACAGTAGTATTATCAGTAGTGTGCACATATTACCTTTTGGTGAGACGATCTCGCCCTTTAAGTTTTCTATGAAAGTTCCAACTTAATATCCAAATCAATTCTTGAGATACGCTGCTTTGACAGTGTGCATGCACATAGCGTCTTTCGATTTAGTTCAAATTTCCCTCAATACTATAGATGGAGTAGTTGGTAGTAGTAGTTGTGGTAGCTGTAATAGCATTGGTATTATGCAGATATTGCCTTTTTGATCATATACCTTATCATTTCCTGAATTTTCAAAATGAATGTACTCAGTTATTCCTGTGTTACACCCTTTTGTCAATCCGTATACACAAAACGTGTTTTGATTTAGTTCAGTCATTCTCCTCAACATTCTCTGAAAGGCTCACCTGAATGCCCTTCGTCTTCTTGGAAAGTAAAGTTCAAGCATGCGTAACTCTCTCAGTAACATATAATATGTATAAACAATAAACGAGTTGCCTAGCTTACAGCCCTTCTCCTGAGGACCCTCGAGGCATGACTTACAATCTTTTCGCTGAGGGTTGTGTGTGTGTGTTTGTTGGGGGGGGGGGTCATCCTCATAGACATAATTTACAGACCTTTTACTACGTTTAACAAAATGGCTATCTCAAATTTTGATTAGATGTGTTTTGGGAATTGATGGGCGTGGCGTGGGGGCTTGTTGCCCTCCATTCACTTTTGACTATTGGAAAGGGCACTAGACCTTTCAAATTACAATGGAATGAGCCTTTTTCCAGGTTTCTACCTCAACAAATGGTCATCTCAAAATTTTATAAATCCTCCGATCACTCTGAATCTTAAAAGCGGCACTAGAACCTCTGATTACAAATCCATTGAGCCCCCTTCGAAGTTTATACGATCACCCTTTCTATATAAACCATATTTGCCCCCCAGGCATAACTTACAACCCTTGCCCTGAGGGTTGAGGGGGTTGTAAACATCATAGACATAGTTTCCGACCTTTTCAAGTACGTTGAACAAAATTGCTATCTCAAAAAATTTCTATTGGATGTATTTGGGAAAATGGTGGGCGTGGGAGAGGAGTTATATGCGGAACATATTAGGAAGTGCAATGGGCCGTTGTTTTTCACTTTTTTTTCATTAAAACGAGCATGAATTAATTAAAAAAAAATATCTGCACGGAGAAAAAGTGAATTTGATGCTTGTAACGAGCAACAGTATTAAAGTTACTTAATAAATTATAGTTTTTCTCCAAATTATTGGGGGGTTGGAGAACAACTACCCCTGTCCCCACCCTATACGATGGCACTGGGTTTAGCAGAGTAGTAATTTTTAATTACTGAAACAAATTTCGAGAATATTAAAAAAGACCTCGTTTTCCCTAAAAAAAAATGACTTCAAATTATTACAAAAAGTGTACAATGGAAACTTCCAGTGGCAGAAACCTTAAGCTGGAGACTTACATTCGCTCGCCTTGAACAACAAGGAAAATCATGTTTTTCATTGGCAATGCTGACGTGTCTTCTTTTTCCCCAGGGATGTTCGTATCAAATAGTGACTGTGGAATGATGGGATAGGGCTCATTTGGATGGAAATTGCGATATCCAGTGTCTTTTTATATTACAAAGGACATTGTGCTATAGAAAATACCGTATTGTGCCAGTTTGTGCCACAAAATGTCAATTTTTGTCCAAAAAGGACCAAAAGGCTGAAAAAAAAATATAAGATATCAAGCCGATCTATCATGGTCTAAAAGCCTTAGCTGAAGGATTAGACCTCGCCATCTTGAAAATAAAGGAAAACCATTTTTAGCATATCGAGGGAGGAGGGGGGAAGCAAATAAAACCCCTTGCACCATCTCCCCCCCGCCCAAAAAAAGACGCCCCTGATGGATCGTATAACTGCTGTGTTTTCTCTTGTTCTTTCCCTCAAAGGGATCTTATTGAATCAAAAGTCGTAGATATTTATGACCGGGCTCACTGAATAGAAATTATCATTTTCTAGAGCAACTTTTTTGGGTCATGAAAGTGCCAACTAAAAAGTACCATTTCCTGCCACAAAACAACTATTTTGTAAAACAGAGCCACAATGATGGTGAGTAAAAAATGTTTATATGGCTATTTGACTTAAAACTGTTTAAACGCTGATTATTAAATCTACCCTTACCTTAAGAAGCCCTCCTCCAGAAATCTTAAGCTTCTTTTATGGTTTTACCTATTATTTGTCACCCTGTGCGGGCTAAAACGTAATACTCTTCAAACTGCGCATCATTTTTTTAAGCATGTACCTCCACCCTTTCCCCTCCAATGGGTACTGAACTTCGGACGTCTTGGATAAACCCCCGTGTATTTCATAAATTCTCGAGATTCGTGAGTTCCATTTGTTTTCTATTAACTAATTTGTGCAAGAGACTCAAGGAAGGAACAGGGTGTAATATCGTGAAGGTCCATAATGAAATATATACTGTTCGTTGGATCAGGAATATACTGTTCGTTGGATTCACCATTTGACGATTTCTCTGAAAATGACGACGATTTTCATCGCTAATATTGATGGATAAGCCTGAAAAACTTTTCTTTTTTAAAATGAATAAAAACATTATTTATCCAATACATCTCTTTGTAGGGGGTCTAGCTAAGAAAATTGACTTCCGACAAATTTTTTAAAGGACTTTTGATACCATAAATGTCGTTTTGCGCGTCTCCGCGTTAGCTGACAGTACGAAGTTGTAGCTTATAGTAGTCGTATCTTTTTTATGTCTTTTTTGGGTTTTTATTCCTGCTCTCATGTCAATTCTCAAGCTAATACTAGTAACTTCGTGTGATTTTTGACGTTTCTATTTTTTTTTTATTTTAGCTACAATTTAAACCTGTCCGTATATTTGGAGTTCTTTTACTGGGCTTCTACTTTTCTAAGTGAATTGGCCTTTGCGTATAAAGAATTTACTTACGAATTTTTCTCGATCATAGTTCTTTGTTCAATTTAGTCATTTCTGGATTATCGTAAAATCTTAATCTAAAATTATGAATTTTCAATCAAGAAAAGCTTAAATTGAAATTTGAACTTAAAAATTTCAATTTATGATATCTTAGGGAGCCTGAGTCAAAAGCCTTCTAAAAATATGACCGTATTTGAGCAGAGAATATGCACTAAATTACAGTTTAGTGTGGAGCTGTTGAATTTGTCTTCTGCAGCATGGGTCGGCAACCTTTTGTTGTAAAAGGGCCAAGAGTTTACGTTGGAATATTACACGGGCCGCCTATAGGTCACATGTTATTACACTGTAGTGTAGTATTGCAAGTATACTATAATAAGTAAAGTACACCTACAATAATTGTATACAAAACTTTTAGGTTTAAAAAATAAAACGGTTAATGTATATTTTTACTACATTTATTTTAGTTAACACAATCAATGAGATATACGTTGTTGCATTTGACTTGCGAGTTTCTTATACATAATTTTGCATTTTTGTAGTAGACACGTGTAATATTGCGTCTAAATGTATGTCCAATAACCAAGAAAACTATTTATTTTTTGATAGTTCAGAATTGAAAAAGTTTACTCACATCTATATGTACTACCAAACTGTTAACCCTAAATCTTTCTGGCATTATGCCACTCAAAAATGTAGCAGCAGATGCACAATCCCAGATATCCTGCATGATAGTAAATCAGTTGCTGATCCTGAACTGAAAGTTGAATGATATTAGTTTATTAGTTGAAGATATTAGATATTAGTTGAAGTGAAT
>JAQQPU010006721.1:26203-38554 GCA_029168905.1 Artemia sp. Kazakhstan ARC1039
AAAGTGGAGAAAGCATTGAAATATGAACTAAGGAGGTGTGAAGTGGAGGCCATGGATAAAATTGCCGAGGATTTAGAAGATGCAGCTAGACGGCATAATAGTAAAATATTGTACTGGCACGTTAACAAATTGAGAGGTAGTAGTCAATCCGGACTTGTCCCAGTTAAAGATAGGAATGGGGTGGCAATTAGCGATAAGACAAAAGCTAAAGCGAGATGGGCCGAACATTTTGAGAATTTGCTTAACCGTGATAGAGTTGCAGGAAAAAATATAGAGGAAAATGAAAAAGTTTGTGATACCTTGGATGTGAAGGAAGATTTGTTTTGTGAGGAGGAATTAGAAACAGTACTAAAAGGATTAAAGAATAATAAGGCTCCAGGTGCTGATAGGGTAGTAAATGAGTTTCTTAAATATGGTGGCTCTGAGGTTAGAAATAAGTTATTGGAGATTATGAATATGATTTTTGAAAAAGGGGAAGTACCTAATGATTTTAGGAAAACCTTAATTAAGCCACTTTATAAGAAAGGTGATAAAAGTGAGTGTGGTAATTATCGAGGCATTAGTCTGGTCTCTGTAGGTAGCAAATTGCTTAGTAATATGATACTTTTTAGACTGAGAGATGCCGTAGACAAAGTTTTAAGAGAAGAGCAGTGCGGTTTTAGAAAAGGTAGAGGATGTGTTGACCAAATTTTCACTCTTAGGTTAATAATTGAGAAGTGCCT
This sequence comes from Artemia sp. Kazakhstan ARC1039, assembly GCA_029168905.1. NCBI lineage: Eukaryota > Metazoa > Arthropoda > Branchiopoda > Anostraca > Artemiidae > Artemia > Artemia sp. Kazakhstan ARC1039. Next base: position 26,926 of record JAQQPU010006721.1, read on the forward strand.
AAGTTTTCAAACACCTTTGGTCCTCAGTTTTATAGATTATGAGCAAGCGTTCGATTCTGTTGATAGAGGAGCTTTAGTAAAGGTTTTATCCTTGTATGGTATACCAGACAAATACATTAAAGTGATTAGTGCTATGTACGAGAATAACACTGCTGCGGTTAAGGTAGGAAATGAGGTTAGCAGCTGGTTTTGTATTAAATCAGGAGTTAAGCAGGGTTGTGTTCTATCCCCCTTTATATGGATTATTTTGATGGACTTTGTTTTAAGGAGCACAGGAAAGGCAATGGGAGACCACGGAATCAAATGGGGAGGAAAAAGTCTCCTGGACTTGGATTATGCTGATGATTTAAGCATCCTAGATGAAAGTGTGAGCAAAATGAATGAAGTTTTAGAGGTTTTGCGAGTTCAGGGTGCTAGTATTGGTTTGAAAATTAATGTTAGGAAGACCAAGTCACTAAGGCTAGGAATAAGTGAAGATGAAAAGGTGACGTTGGGTAATGAAAAGATTGATCAGGTGGACAGTTTCACTTACCTTGGTAGTATTATTAGTAAAGATGGTGGGAGCAGTGAAGATGTTAAAAATAGAATAGCCAAGGCTCAGGGTGTTTTTTCACAGTTAAAAAAAGTCTGGAAGAATAGGAAGATAAGTCTGCAAACCAAGATTAGAATCTTAGAAGCTACAGTGATGACAGTGGTCAAATATGGCTCTGAAGCATGGACGCTCCGAAAAGCGGATGAAGATTTGCTAGATGTTTTCCAGAGAAATTGCTTAAGGATTGTTCTGGGTACCCGGCTGACTGACCGTATTTCAAACAATAGGCTATACGAAAAATGTGGTTCAATACCGCTTTCTAGGTCTATAATGAAAGAAAGGTTGAGGTGGTTAGGGCATGTTGTTCGGATGAAGGATGACAGATTGCCGAAGATTGTTCTTTTCGGCCAACCATCTAGGGCTAAACGGAAAGCAAGTCGTCCCCGTCTGGGTTGGGAGGACGTCATAAAGAAAGATTTAAAGGAAATGGGAACTTCGTGGGCGGGTGTAAAAAGGGAGGCTTTGAATAGATTGGGGTGGAGGAGGAGCGTGCGTAGCTGTGTTGGCCTCAGGCGGCTTGGTGCTGCGATGAGTTGTTAGTAGTTAGTAGTAGTAGTAGTGTAGTTTTCAAAAGGCAAACTTCCATAGAAATCCACCAAGTTGTTTTTTTTCTTAGAAGCTATTTTAAGTTAGGTATCACTTTGCAAATCGTTCACGTTGACACGGTGACGTGAATATCCATCTTGTGTGAGACCTTTGTGAAATTAGAAACCCAGTTTTCAAACTCAGTTTGTAGTTATAATAATGCTCTTTTCATTTTTGTATTTTGCCAAACAAAGTTTATTCGAGCTTTTCCTACTGCTTTCTTGCAATTTGGAAAATGATCGATGTGAATATATCCTTGAGGTGATGAATATATTTCAAGAATAGATCTTGACTTATACAAACCGATGGTGAGAATCCGCCTTCTGAGTTCGCTGGAGCACCAATTAGCATGTGAGGCTGAAAGTTTTTCCTTGGAAAATTTATAAATTACTGGCTGCTTGCAGCCAGTAATTACTGGCTGCTAATACTGGCTGCTTGCAGAAACAATCCCGACCATGGTCACAAGGATACCTCTCTCTGAGGATGTTGCCTTGCATAATATCATCTGACCCCTCTCCCTAAACACTTTAGGAGGAACGTGAACTGTTGTCACAGAATTTTCGTCACAGTTACTTACATATGTCACTTACAGTAAAAGGAAGCTTTTCTAGAACTGACTTAGGGTTTGAGAAGAGCTGACTGTTCAATGTTGACCCTGTTAAAGCTTGCTGCATGGGCCAAGCTTGTGGGTTCAGGCTTGCGTAGTAACAGTTGTGGATTTTGAGCTCGAAAACCTACCAGCCAGTCTATCTCTGCCTCTTTGGCATTGCTTCAGTTCTGATGGATTGTTTTGTTGTTTGCTATAGCAACGTAGTTGATGCAGTCAAAGTAATATGCACAGGCAATTGTAATTACAATTACTTGGGGCTGCAGTTGCAATCAGTCACATTTACAAGTATTTGCAGTTACAAGTAGTCACAAATTCAAACAGTTCAAAGCAGTCACAGTTTGAAAAGTAATAGCAGTAGCACTAATTACATAAGTAGTAGTTGTAGCAGCCCTCAAAGATTCAATTTATTGGTTTCAGCTGTTTTTCAGCTATTGTTCTTATTCGCTTTTGACAACCAGCCTGCATAGAAACTGATTCAGCAAAGAAACTCTAAAGGCAAAATTTTTTTGTGGTGTATTTCCCAAACTTTGAGATAGGTTTACTTAAAGACAAAAATTATAAGATACCAAAATAATTGATCTAGACTGGCTAGCTAAACATCAAACTAACTATGCTAGATGAGGCTTATAGGTTTTTTCGAGAATGCTAGATGGCTTTCCCTTTCACTTCGTTGTGTATTGGTATGGTGAGCAATATGGTGCGTCAGGTTGGTTGTGGCGTGGGTCTTGCGGGCCGAACCCATACGCCTCGCGGGCCGCATGTGGCTCGCGGGCTGCGGGTTACCGACCCACGTTGTAGAGTGTGGTGAAGAATTAAATGGTATAAATGTTTTTGAGATCTATTTGATTTTGAACAACCCACATTTTTTTTTTTGGTAATTTCCTTGTTATCATACATCCTTGTGCTTTGATGCTGATTTCCAATTTGTAAAGTCGAGCTCAGCGACTTGCCTTCTGGATGGTTCGTGTTCAATCATATTTTAGGTTGTATTAAGCTTTTTCTTCAGCGATTATTTACTTGCTGAACCATTTCGATATCTTTATACAAAACAACAAACCGTTTTCGACCGTTTCTTTTCCCAAGTAGCTTGCGCGAGGATCTACTCTCCACCAGGTATATTTTCTTTATTAGTTAATATATTCACTCATTCATGATTGAAGTTTCTTACAACTAGGAAAAACAAAACTTTGGATAATAAGCCCATAACTTTATAAGGTAATTTTGAGTTATTTCTTTTTTCTGTCAAATTGTAAATACCTTTGATGATCCTTAAGTCTTGGATCTCACTTTGCAGCATATATATCTCCTAAGGTCTAATAGGGAGTGTCAATCCTCCGTAAACAGTCGTCACTAAGAGTGATACTTTTTTTAAAGAACTTTCCAAAATTACGTATGAAATAACAAAAATGTTGTTTTGAAATGTTATAAGAAAAACGCGTGACGCGTGTTTTACTCTGTTGAAGTTAATACGGTGATGACGAAATAGGCTATAAAACCTTCCTGCTGAAAACCCTTTTTGGCATTCTAGAGCCTTTCGGCCCAGTAAATCTTACTGTCTCTTATTATTCTAGGATACTATTCATTTCTAAACGCTGATATTTAAAAGTTAAAGCTTAATGTAAAGGCCAGGGTGTTGATAAGGGCCGCGGAATATCTTATGTTTTATATAACATAATTTCCAGTAGTCTATGATATTGAAAAAGGGAAGGAAATTAAACAAAAGCAACGGTTTTTCAAATGTTCAAGATTATCCCATGCATTAAGGGGTTTGCCCGTCTTCCAATATACTCCCAATCTTTATGGTGAAGCTTAAATTATAATTTGTTGAGCGTGTGCTTAGAATCAACGGGAGGGCGTGTCTTTGGCATTTGGTACAATTTTCGCCGAAGACGAAAATTTCGGCAGAAATTTTGCAAAATTGCCCGAAATTTAGCAAAATTCTTGATTTCTGCAGAAAATTTGGCATAAATCAGGTAGCAATTCGGTAAAATTTATGTAGATCGCCCCTCCAATTAAATGAGTCTCAGGATGCCCCTGGTTACTATTCATAATTCTAACATATACTCCCTCAGATCCCGCTTGTCTATATGATAAACAATGGCCCATGTTAGTAGAAATCCAAACTCTAATATAAGAATTTTGATAACAATAAATCAATTAAAAATATCCTTCAAATATGCAAAATTGACTAAATCATTGAAGTTTATCTAAAAAAATTCTTAGCATAAAAGAAAACTGTGCATATTTTTTGGAAAAAGAATAAAACACACCCACGCCCCAAAACAATATAATTTTGATGATGATTGTATCCTGAATTTGACACATCCGAGAGCTCTAGAGCGGAGATTTCAAGTTCTTATCCTCCAGACCCATTGATGGTGCATAGGGCTCTTTACGTAGGAACAAGTAGCAAGCCTGTTGCCCAGCCTTGTGACAGCTGAAATCAAACCCCAGAACCCCTACTGCCCAGCAGAGCAAAAATGCATTGTGTTACCATAGGATTAAGATCTTATCTACAGGTTATTTAAAATACACTTTCCAGAAAAGTCAATATATAGAAAGAGCAAGATTAAGCGCAAAAACGAGCAGAAATAAGTTCTAATAGAACTTTAAACTTAAGCGAACAGAAAATTACTACAAAGGAATGCATGAGACCTAAAACTAATAGAAATTAAAGTGGATAAATAAGACAAACTTGAAAAAAGCAGATATTGCCTCAAATAAAAGCGGGACAGCCACCCCGTTAAACCTTCTGAAGCGTAGAATGTGATTGTGCTTCACTGAAAACGATTTGTACTTCGAACATTTTGTTTTTTATTTATTATCACATCAACAACAACAAAAAAAGGAAACCACAACGCTACTAAAGGTTTAAAAACTAGAGATACCCCAAAAAAGAGTGGGGTCTCCGCTTCTCAATCTTTCCAAATGTCAATGTCATTTGCGTGAAACAATCTTTATGCCAAGAAGTCTTTTTTATTTGTTAAAATTTCTCCAAAAAAGAAGAAAATTGCGATAAAATTCAAGGCTATACACAAAAGGAAAATTCATTGCTTAGAAAACGTATTTATATTCCCGACTTTCTGCTTATTTTTGGTATTTTAAAAGGACGGTGTTTTTTGTCAAAACTATTATTTTTGTGCTATTTAATTAAAAACTGTAGGATTATGATGCCCAAATGAAACTTTTGAAACTTGTAAGGCTAATTTCTGAAACTGCTTAGTTTGTTGAAGCAGTATTTTCAATTGGCTATGTAATTATTAAATCATTCACCATTTGTTTTTCTTTACCACTGAAAGAAATGTATTTAAAAGGGAGAAGGTTTTAATAGAAACCTATGGTGTAGACTAATGAAACTACGTAGAATGTTTAAAATGTAATCTCATCTAAAAAGAATGAATTCCTTGAAGTTTGAAACATTTTTTATTTTTAACACCATCAATATATACGAAAAATTGTTCAAGATATATTTTGTTATTAGTCAAGCACAAGTAAAACTATATTCTTTAGAGGTTTTAAGGGGGTGATAGTCCCACTTTTATGTGCTACTGTGTTTTTATGTTTTGTTTGATTATACAAATATATTTTAATTCCTGTTCGAATTGAATGTTGGATTTTGAATTTTGGATTAAAATGTTGGATTTCTATTTCAATTTTTAGGCAAAAACTTGAATATTCAGAAAAAAATGTCAAATCAGCCGTATTTTTGTCTATTAAGTTTTTAACTTTTACCTTAAGGTTTGTATGGATGGGGATGGGGATTTTCTGTGATACCGATTATGAATCAGCTCAGTTTTTGGTCTTCTATAGGCTGAAGCCATCCTGACCTCCGTCGCGTAGGCAGCTTTGAATATCGACGCATCTTAATTCACTATTTACCGAAGATTATTTCACGACTTCTTTCATTTTTGTTGTTGTTATTGTTCTAACTTATGGTTCATTTAAAATACCGGACCTCGTGCTCATTAGAACTAAATTTGTTTCCACGGAGAAACCTATGGTCCTGTTTACATTAATTTCAAAAAAGAAAGTTTTTCTGGTAAAAGAAAAGAGTGAAGTTGAAATCTAAAACGAACCAAAACTACTGCTTCTCAGATTATGCACATATATCTGAAAAACTGTTTCAAATAAACTGACTCGTAATATTTGTATATTTCTGAAAAACTACGGCCGCAGGCGATCCACATCCTCAGCCGCAATTTAGCACGGTTCTTGACGGATTTTAATCGAGGATCTTTTTTTAGATAGAACTACGGGTATTAGAACACACTTGGATTAGAGGCACAGCAACTTCTTCATCTGGTTTTAAGCATTCAATGATACGGTAATAATAGACATTCAAATCCAAACGAGCTAGAGATGAGAAAGCACCAGTACGTAGCAGGTAGAATGGGACTCTGACAGTAGCGAGGAGTCCAGCTAGAGCAGTAATATATAAAACATTATTAGCATTCGACCAATCCATTTTGTAATACCACTTCTTTGCACTTGTGCCTACCAAATTACGGCTAGTTTGAATCGCATAAAGGGTAATGGCTTGGGGTAAGTGGTCATAATCACGTTCATCTTCATCTATGCGAACTGTCAAACAAGACATAGCAATAGAGCAATTACAATTATCAACATTAGATGAAGTCCCACTATTATGAATGTAACTATAATCAAGGTCTTTTTCCACGAATGGATAATTATTTGGAAGGGAATCTAATACTAGGTCAGTACGCATGGACTGGTTAAGGACATCACAGTTGAAATCACCACTAAAAAGCCATTTGTAGCCACGATTTTCTGTGTCTGTGGCAAGATTCTTCACAGAGGAGTATGCGCTGGAAAATCGAGTGAGGGTAGCAATGCGTTTTTGGCCACATGGCAGGTAAACATTGGTCACCTATTTTTATTGCAATGAAGTTGATTATATAAATCATTTGATTTATAGAGGGAAAGTAAAAGATCTGACAAACTTTGCTTAACCATCAAAGCTAGACCAGCAGAGAGTCTCCCTTTGGTGCACCGGGCGTTGGTAGCGAACACATAATGCGCACTGCTCCTTCGCAGTGAATTGACACTGACAGCAGGGAGAAGATCCTCTTGAAGAAATAAAATGTCGTTGTCATGAGACTAAAGGACACATGGGGACCACCGCAGATGGCGTATTTCAGATTCACTGCTTGGCAGGGGTAAAAGCTGGAGGATTCGTACTGCCCAGCGCAACGAGAATAGTGCACAGACCTGTCACAGTTGAATAATGTTTGATTAGGAGAATGAGATTTATAGCAACAACGTGGTGGTCTCACAAACATGTGAACTTGGAATACTTCAAATCGCACTCTTATGCCGAGCTGCAGAGCATTTGAGAGTGTGATTTCATTTGTAAAAGTCACTTTTACTGCCATCAGTTTTTCCTATGCGTTTTGCATCAATCACACCGTCAGAGCCCTTAAACATATCAAGATCAAAGCATTTATTTGACGTGACAGTTCTTCAGTACGCCAGAGATTGCGTCACAAAAATCTTTCGCAGCAATTTTGTCAATGCGAAGTAACAGCTTATCGCCAAAGTGCTTGATACTCTCCAAAGCTTCGTGCCCACAAACTCGGTCAATTGCCTGTTTGCGTTTAGCAGGATCATTCAAATCAGACGGAAAATGAGAAATCGCAACATTCATAGGATTTTGTGAAGGATGAGGTCTATGATTCGGTAGTGATAGAAATTTCAGATCATAGAATGTCACCTTATCACATATAGTCTTTAGCGTAGTATCCATTAAAGTTAGTTTAGAGGCTAGTTTTCAATAAGCTGCTGCAGGAATTACCGGTACTTCCATTGGAGAGATGATAACAAGAGTGGACAGATCGACTTGTTCATTGTCGCACTTCCACAAAAATTCAAGCAAATCATTTATTATGCCTAAGTGATGCCAGATCACCTTTTCGTCCCCTTGAGGTCTAGTTAAGAGAGGCACAATACCAGAGTTCCCCTTTTGCGCTCTTTATAACATTCTCGTCAAAAAAAGCGAACGGCATGCTTAGCAACAGAGTCATGATCAATTCCTGCCCGGAGATTCAATTGTAAAAAGTTCAGCACGGGTGAATAAACATAAGTAGCTGATTGGCTTACAGAATCTGATTCGTTGGTTTTTACCATTTTGTAAGCAAATCCAAACTCAGAATCTTAAATCTGACCAGTAACACGCAAATAATCCATACCACAGAAGTTTATGGATTTAAAAATCCAGCCGGTACTACGGCACTTACTGTTCGCTATCGCTCCCTTCTGCACAGTCTATCTCCGACAATACAAGAAAAACGACTTGGCACACCATAAATTGAATCCGGTTTAAATGCAATAACTAATTATTCAAGATATAAATAGATGTTCTGAAACTAGTTCAGTAGACCACAATACTTTTAATCCGTATCAAAAAGTCTTTAAATGATCTCTAATTAACTCCAGTCACTCAATTAATGGAAGAAAATACCGGAAATCCAATCTAGATAGATGTTTTCACCTTGAACTCTGATACACAATAATGTGTCTTATACAAGCAAAAATATACTGTCTTTTAATTTACCTTATTGCTCCACCGTGAATAGATTTAAAATTCAGATAGGGTGCTCCAAATATGATCTGAAACGGGGCTAAGTGCGATTTTGATTTCTTCGTGGGCCGTGATGAAAAAGTTGAGAGCCATGGCTAATTGAAGTAAAGCCAAGACAGATAGTCTGAGTCAGAGGCAAAGCTGGCATAACCCTTTTCCAGAATTGTATAAAAATGATGTCATTTCACTTGTTGATAGACAGTCATCCATCCCTTCTATGGCAGAACTAAAGGTAGATAGGTATGGAGTAAGGATAATTCCAATAACAGTTCTATGAGCCATTTGAAGGCAATGGGAAGCCCCAAATATAATATTTTCCAAGAATGTTTCTAACAAATAAAATGTTTTCTGAGGCTAAAGAGCCTTCAGACTCTTTCTGTATTCATTCGACATTTCTTGTTTTCATCATTATTCTATTTTTTTTCGCCAAATGAAACTGAGCATAATAAGATAATTCCCCGGCAAATGCCCTGACAAGGGTAGGAAGGGTATAAAAGGCTAGACCTATACTGATAATGTGAGATAATTTGAGGTCTCCATTTGTCATTAGCTCCATCCTCCGTCTCTATCCCCTGAAGGGTAACCCTGCGTGTGTGACCCTCATAGTGAACTTGCAGGTGGCTTTTAATAGTGACGCCCCTCGAAGAGACTATAGCCTAGTAAACGACAGAGCGTTCCAACTGATTTTGATTAATTGGTAATTCTTCTGGGTTTTGTTTGTGTTGGTGAGCTTCTTGGGCTGAAGAAACATCTTCTAGCTATGTCATTTATAATTGTTGCCTCCCCATTTTAGTATAATATTTAAAGGTATGAATCATGGCGTAAATGGGATCTATATATTATTTATTGTAAATCAAAGACTAGCAGAATCGATATAGAACAGTAGGTTATATAGGAGTGTCAATATTGGTGTTAAAACTAAAGGTCACAAACTAGTTGTTTTTAGTTTTGATTTAGACTTGAAAGTTAGGAGGAATAACTCCGGTCCGGGTGGTTATGTTTTCGAGAGACTTCAGGGTAAGAACTAGAAAGAAACTTTCCAATAACTGCTGAAAACGAAGAACTTCTGAGTTGCTACACTGTTCATCTGATCGCCAAGATACTTTAAGAGGTTGTTGAGTACACTCTTGCGAACGTATTAGGTATATCCCCCCCCCAAGGCTCTCTTATTACTTTTCACACTGATAAAAATTGGAGACCTCCCAACACAAAATAATTGATAATCCTTTCAGATCATATTTTCACATTTTCTGGATATTCAATTAACAGAGAGTTAATTAGGAATCCTGTCATCCGACACACTTTAGAAATTATTAAACATCTTTTTCAATAAATCCTCTGAGTTTAGTATTCGACAGTTCCGTTCTCAACATTTCGTTTTCAGTATTCAACAGTTTTGGTATTTACTCTAATTTTTAAAGCTTTTCTCAAACTTAAAAACGCTATCGTTATTTTAGATGAGGGGAAATTCTTCCAAAGGGGTAATTCTTCCAATGGGGAATTGTTGGGAGGAGGAGAGGATTTTTCACACTAAAATTAATTTGATTTGGATTTTCCTCCGACTCTTTGCATAACTTTTATGATAAAAATAAATTAATTTTAATTAATATAAATGCAGGGTAAAGGACAGCTGTATTCAGTCGGGATTAACTTCATTGTGGAAAGCATTGCCTTTGAAAAAAAATCTATGTTTTTGTCTATTGAGTCCACTGTATATAGATAATATAACAGTAGGATCACAGCTGATGTTTTTTGGCACTTCATTCTCGGCGCATACAAACAGCTCCTCCCATTTACTCTGATATTAGTGGGTCAGTATGTATTTGTAAGTCACTGAAAAATGGTGTGAATTTGTATTATTCGTAAATCCGAAAGCAGAAAGAAACTTGGTTAGCAGGATTTTTTCGCAAACACGTGCATATTACGGAGTAAAATTTAAGAATCTGGAAATCAAGAGACATGCCTATCAAAGAAAATAAACTAGCAAGTTATTATTTTACTTTTAGTAGTTTAAATATTTGATTATCTCTTTTTTTGAATAAAGGGGATTTTTTTTTTTTTTAACTTGGGTTTGATTATCTCCTTAATGAGCTCCTCAGTACTACAGACAATAAAACTCAAACCAATAACAATAAACATATGTGAAAAAAGTAAATGACTATATTTAATATAGCTGCAAGTCTGCATTCATGCCCACCACGTAATTTTCCTTTGAGAAAAAATTACTAAAACCTTGAAACTGAAATATCAATGCGAAGCCCCAAATTTCATAATCAAGTGTTATGGCATTGTTCAAATAAAACTTATTTTTAATTTGATAATCGTTGTAAATTCATTCTTTGCTTTCTTCCCATTCTTAAACCAATGTTATATTTACCTTTTGCATTATTACAGCCCACTGTATATACATTTATATAAATTTATATGCAGTATTATAGCCATATGAATTATTTTCCTTTCCTTTTTTGTTCTTTAATAATAATTTCTGGTCGCTTTGAGTTTGAGTTATTGTAGGCTTCATTTCTACTGATCTTAAGTTTAATATGGCCTTTACTATATATATATATATATATATATATATATATATATATATATATATATCGGCGCGTACAAACAGCTCTTCTTGTTTGATCTGCCATCAGCGGTCCAATTACCCTGGAACACGTATTTTCGCAGAAACTTTCTCAAAATGCCTTTGAAACCAACTCGAGACTTCGAAACCTACTTGTAATTCCTAAAAACATCTAATAATAACATTACACTACTGATTACCGATTTTCATATATGTATTGGAATAAATTAATTTAAAATTAGATTCTTTAAAATTTAGTGTTACAACGTTGAAGCCAAGTTTCTCGTTCAAGATAAATCTGACTTGTCTACCCTCGGAAAAATCGAATGTCGCTTATGTTTATAGTTGTTTAAATGTTCTCTGGAGCACTTACATCTCGGTCTGGGTTTTTATAATGGTTGAGATGGGAAAGACCATACTGTCTATTATTCATATACAGGGATTGAGTCATTGCATTACCATATTTTTCAATTTATGGATTAAATTTCCCGGTGAAGAGGAAATATCAGGGAGGGGGGTGATTTCCAGCGGAGGGTGGGAATTTTGGTAAAGTTCTACCAAATCATATTATTGAGTTAGGAATAAAATGAATACACCTGTCGATGCCTTTTTTTATGCTGACTACGAATATAATAATCATTTCTATCGGAAATGAATTTCAGCCCCCCCCCC
>JAQQPU010006722.1:2603-15628 GCA_029168905.1 Artemia sp. Kazakhstan ARC1039
AAAGGTAGCAAGGGTCCATCACCCGTATTATAGGAATATTTTTATTCCAATTCCCCCTTAAGTTCAAACTTATAAAGGGTTAAGTCCTAATTCAACAAAATATCATATTTTAGTTAGAACAGAGTCCTTTCTAGCGGTTCTAGATCGTACATAACGCAAAAGGAAAAGAAAAAACTTATAACTTGCAAAACATCCACAATTGCTATATCACGGAATATAAATTACATGCTTCTTCTCTAGAATCGATTATCATTTACTCAAATCGTAAGTTGAGAAAAGTTTTTTGTTTTACCACTGAACAGACGGAATTAGGGCGTAGGAAACATCTTGATCAAACACTCTGCTCAAGAGAAAAAAGTCCAGGGCTTCAAGAAATATAAAATATGACCCATTTGAATAATGTAGCAAAATTAAATTATTATAAAGATTTGGGAATAAACTAGATTATTTCGGTTTCAGTTATTATCAGTTTGTCAAATATAAAAAGAGAAAAAATTCAAAAATAATTGGCATTAAAGGCAGCGTCATCGTCTTCAGCTTTCATGGCATTCCGGCAGGAGATCCCTCTACATGATTTGCAAGCTATAGAGCAAACCAGACCTGACTTCCTGCATAAGCATCTTTCTGAGTCAGATCAAATCGGCTCACAGGAACACTTCACAACTTTCAGAAGCTACAATAGCGCAGGAGATAAATCAGTCATCGTAGGAACCAAGACTGTTTCTTTGCATCTGAATTGCAATTGAAGAGGGACGAGACTTCTACTTTCGCTCCGATATTAAACCTGATGATGGATGCACAGCGAGAGAGGCTTTGCGGACGTACGTTTGGGTTGCAAGCCACAACAATGCACACATTTTGAGGATATTGAGACTTTTTTTTGGAAGATAAAATAGCAAGCAGAGTATAGGTGTTCATCCCTCTTGTGTCCATAAAAGGGCAATAAAGCACGTTCTCCATCACTTTGCGGAAAACGTGAGCGCTTTATTTTCTTTAAACATACTTACAGCATTTACTTTTGCAGCAGCATGTATATGGGAAGTGGTATCACGGCCAAGTAGCGCATGACAGAAAAGTATGGAATTGCAGAGCTCTATTCCTAAGCTAGTTTTCAATACTGTCTTTTTTTTCTTATGGAGAATAATATATCTTGTTGAAATCGCAATTGGCATGGAACAGTAAAAGAATGTGTAAGTCAGTATCATCACTAACTAGCGCAGCAGGAAAAATATATGACTGCTCAACAGTGAATTTTAGGATCTTCACATCCGCGTCGCCTTCCCTATGACTAAATTCGATCCTCCTTTCATATAAGCTTTCACCAAGCACGCGGATGAGCCCCGTATTTTTTTCGTTAAACAGAAATTCATCCTTGGGCTTTTGAAGATATGTATATGGTGTATATACAGCAAATAGTACCTCTCTTCCTTCAGCACTTCAAAATGTCTGTAAATTTCTGGGTGACAAACGGATAGCTTGTTCATGTTTGAAGGTAAATTATCACAGTCTTTACATGCTGGTTATTGCCTGCTGTTTCAATATAGGGAAGCATGCTTTTGACAATGTGCAGGTGATCTTCCCCCAAACCGAGTCTCTCTGCCTTTAGGAACCGCTGAATTATGACAAACATATCGAGCTGCTGCATAAAAAGCTTGACTGTTCTATTTTCATGAACTGAAAGTTACTAATTCTGCTTTTAGTACTTGATCCTTACACACTACTTGGAAGCGCAGCTTATTATTGATGAGTCTTTCATACAAAGCTTGCAATGAATTTATTGTTATAAACTCCATAACCCTTAATAGAAAGATTTGGAGTGCCCAAACTATGATCATATTTTCTGGAAAAGCTTGAGTTACTACTTTCCCCGTCAGTATATGAGGTACTGTTTGTTCAGCATAGACCATTTCAAGAATTTCTTTCAGGCCTGATCCTTGCATGATATGTCCTAAGCTTCTGAGAAAAGTCACGAGAAGAGGAAATCCTTCTAATTTCAAAATAATCTTTTTAAGTATGCTTCCAGGTTTTTTTAATTTCTATTAATTTTTAAACTTCCACCATAGAGGCTGGTTAAACGTTACATTATGCCCGAATCAACATTTCTCCCCTTGCTCGGCTACAACCATCAAGGCAGAATACAAACAGGACTCAGTACTCGAAAGAAGATCGACCATGGATAGAAATAAGATGTCTGTTTTTGCAGATGGTCCTCAAAATATTGCTTGCATGAACTCATTCAAAGCAGGTCATGGAGATACCAAGAAGCAATTCACAACAGGTCAAGCTCACGATAATAATCAAAATTTGAGATTCACCGGAGGTTCTCGTATTTTATCGTTGAGAAAATTGCGTCGTTTCCTTTGTAATGCAATTGTGGAACTGCAGAGTATCAGTTAATCTCAGTTGCTGCTATTTCCAGCCTCGGAAACCACCTAAATGAGGTTTAGCAGCTGGTTTCGTATTAAAACAGGAGTTCAGAAGGGTTGTGTTCTATGCCCCTTTTTATTGACCATTTTGATGGAATTTTTGCTAGGAGCACAGTAAAGATAATAGGAGAATAGAGAATCAAATTGGGGAGAAGAACTTTCCTGGACTTATATTATGCTTATGATTTAAGCATCCTAGATGAAAGTTTGAGCAAAATGTTGAACCTTTAGAGGTTTTGTGAGTTTAGGGTACTAAAATAGGTTTGAAAATTAATGTGAAAAAGACTTAAACGCTAAGGCTGGGAATAAAGATGAAAAGGTGACGCTGGGCTATGAAAAGATTGTATTATTATTATTATTTGAGTATTATTTAGTAAATACGGTGGGAGCAGTGAAGATGTTAAAAGTAGAACAGCCATGGCTCAGGGTATTTTTTTCACAGATACAGAAAGTTTGGAAGAAAGCACGGATTTCTTCCAAACTTAAGGAAAGCCTTAATTTGGGGGGTGTGGCAGTGCCAAGACGAGAAAGTGTAACACATTCCTCCTCTACAATTTTGTTTAAAATAATTGAATTAAGGCCGGGTTTGCTATCCACGGAACGTAACGCAACGGAAGATTAACAGGCTCACTTTGCCACTTGCGGAAGGCATTGGGAAACTCAGTCGAGGACGTGATTGCCACTGAACATCGATATTTGTTGGCCAATCAGAAGTGACCCCATTCAAAGGGAAGGTTACCCACTCGTTGACTATTGCATCTGGTGAGTTGTAGTATTTTCGATTGCTCTTTGATACCATCACGGTGTTGTAAGTTTGCAATAAAAGATGAATGGATAACAATCTAAGCGTCTTGACACCAACGTGAAAGGCTCCAATAGAAATAGGACAAATAAATGTAGAAATATCCTTTCTCAAAAGACAATGTTCGAGAACGCACCCATTGTTTAAATGACAATGTTTAAGGATGAGGGTGATATTTCTAATGTTGTTACCGGTACTTTTAACTAAGGTACTCAAAATCAAAGAAAAGAGGCAAGGAATGAGAAAAGGCCTAGTCAGTTGGCTGGGAAAAAGACAAGATTTGCTGATGCTGCAAAACTTATCCCAATCAAGATGAAAAGCAAACGCGGGAAAAGATTGACAGAAGATAAACAGTGCGTTTCGATGCAGTGGACAACAAACTTAAGAGTTTGACTAAGCCAGTTTGACTTTTTGTACAAAAATTTTCTCTATGAGACAAGAATAGAACTTAGTCAAGTTCAGAATATGACGTCAGGAAAAACAGGTCAAATGGGTACAGGGGGTGATAAATGGTGCTAGTATACCGAGTCCTAGCAGCAGGAAATGCATCTTCCAAAGAATATTACTGCTCAAAAGACCAAATGTGGAACCCCCTGCAATGGGTTCCACATCTGAGAGAAAAATAAGTATAAGCAGGTCTCATGTCAAGGAAGATTCGAAATATGCTCACTTAACTATTGACATAGACTTTGCAGAAGAAACTGAGGAGTAAAATTTTCGACTCCCGATTGGTATGAGGCGAAAAACGATTCTTAAATCTCTTTACAGTAGGGTGCTAAGCCATTCGGCATAGATAAAGAAACAACCTCGACCCTTATATTAGATGACAAACCGGTATCTTCGTCACATTTCTAAGCTATTTCAGTGCCACCAAAACAGGCAGACATTAGATTGCTGGCAGATGAATTGGCATCATTTTCAGGGTACTTCATATAATATTGTGTGGCTGCTAGCAATGAGGCAAACATTTATACCGTTGGTGAAAGAATTTTGATTTTTGTCAAGTTCAGTGATGGAAATAAAACTATTCCGTTTGGACGTATGAATTACGTTCACTTCATCTGTGTCTCTGTCTCCGAGGAACAGTGATAAGTGATGCCAACCTTTGCATACTTACACAGGCCACAGCAATGGCACTCCCAACCTTCTTTTCTTGGGTCTGAACTTCTTTGGGCTCTCCCTAACAGCACAGAAACGTTTCACTTCTGTGCTTATAACACATACTGTATCGTCTCTGAACAATTTTATTGCCTTGATATGTTTCATTGTTTTTATTTCAGAAAATGATCGATTTTACAGTCCTTGTTTCTCGTATATAGTACTCAACAGTATAATTTAGGAAGGATTCCTAGGATTTTTCACTTAGGGGGGCGATCGCCCCACCGTCTCCCCCTTGTAACCGTGCTTGTTTGGAAAAATAGGAAGATAAGTCTGAAAACCATGATAGAATATTGGAAGCTTCGGTGATGACAGTGGTCAAATTAGTATTCTGAGGCATGGGCTCTCCGAAAAGTGGATCAAGATCTTGCTAGATATTTTCCAGATAAATTATCTACGGATTGTTCTTGGTACTCCACTGACTGACCGTATTCAAACAGTAGATTGTACAAAAGTGTAGTTCAATCCTTCTTTCTATGGCTATGATGAGAGAAAGGTTGAGATGGCTTGGGCACATTCTGTGGATGAAGGATGACAGTTTGCCGGTGATTGTCCTTTTTGCCCAACCGTTGAGGGCTAAACGGAAAATCGGTCTACCACGTTTGGGGTGGGAAGATGTCATAAAGAAATATTTGAGGGAAATGGGAGCTCCCTGGAAGGGTGTAAAGAGGGAGGCTTTGAATAGATTGGGATAGAGGAGGAATGTGTGTAGCTGTGTTGACCTCGTGTGGCTTGATGCTGTGATGAGTTGTTAGTAGTAGTAGAGACCTCTGATTCTGTTTTATTAAGACTAGAGTTATAAGTGCAATGATAGCTAGACTATGAAAAGTACCCTTGCCATATAAAGTGCAAATATCATCATCCGCATTGTCAGCCCCATACTTTACACACTTGTTTCTACTGAACTGGGTTTTGCTTGTTGGTGGCATTCTGCATGACTTCTGAAATTCTGCAGTTCAGTGTATGAGGAATAATAAAGTCTTTGTTCACTTAGGCAATCAATTACAAAACATGACTTCAGTTGGTAGTTTAGCTGCACCCAGAAGCTGAGTTGCTATGATAAAAGTAGAGTGTGGGAATGTGCTGCTTGTACAACCAGATTTCCAATCGATAAAATCTTCTTTGAAATGTTCTTTCCAGCAAAAAGCGTCAGAAGAAACAACTCTAAGCCATCTAGTATATACTTCCGCAGCTCTTCTTCAGAGGACGTGTCTTCGAGGATTGTGTAGGTCTCTTTGTGAGGGAATATTTTTGATATCTCTCTTAATTAGCTCAGCAGCTGGAAGAATTATTCTCATTTTGGCTTCTTAGTTGGTTCCTTTCTTCTCAGTGCTCTCATTTTTGCTTCTTAGTTGGTTTATTTCTTCTCAGTGTCAAAGAATTCGTGAAGGATACGAGAAATCATCTTACTAGAAGTAACTACGTCCGTAACTACGTCAGTAACTAGAAATTACTGTGGGCAACTCTATAGAGTTGCCCACAGTAAAGGCCATACGGCTCCAATGTTTTATTATTTATTAATTTTTTCCCCCAGAGGCACTTCATATGAATGGGGTCGTCGCATAAACTTCGGGAGGAGCTCATTCGATTGGAAATCAAGAGTTCTAGTGCCCTTTTTATAAGTCAAAAGAGATCGGAGGGTAACCAGCCCCCCACGCCATTTTTCCCAAATGCATACGATAAAAATTTTGAGATAGCCATTTTGTTTTAAATAGTTCAAAGATCATATAAAAAAAGCTCCGGTGTCGAGAAAACCCCCCAGGGCCCGTGGGCAGGCGTTGTAAGTTATGCCCTGGGGGCATATATGGTTCTTATAGAAGGAACGCTCGTATAAACTTCAGAGAAGGCTAATTTGATTGGAAATTGAAAGTTCTAGTTCACTTTTTAAGAGTCAAAACAGATCGAAGGGAAATCACCCCCCCCCTTCGCACCCTTTGTTTTCCAAATGCATCCGATAACAATTTTTAGATAGCAATTTTGTTAAAAATAGTTCAAAAGTTAAATAAGAAAAACTCAAGTGTCGACACAACCCCCCAGGGCCCGGGGGCAAGTTTTGTAAGTTGCACCCTGGGGCATGTCATATTCTTATACAAGGGAAGCTCGTATAAGCTTCATAGAGGAATCATCTGATTGGAAATTAAAAGTTAGAGTTCATTTTTTAAGAGTTAAAAGAGATCCAAGAGCAACTAGCCCCCCCCAACGCCTTTTTTCCAAACCCATCCGATGAAAACTTTGAGATGGCCATTTTGTTAAAAATAGTTCTAAGGTTGGATAAGAAAACTTTTCGTGTCGATAAAACCCCCCAGGTCCCGAGGACAGGCGTTCTAAGTTATGCTCCGAACGCAAGTATGGTTCTTATGAAAGGGATACTCGTATAAACTTCATAGAGGGCTCATTTAATTGAAAATTGAAAGTTCTAGTTCAATTTTTGAGAGTCAAGAAATCGGAGGGCAGCTAGCCCCTCCACGCCCCTTTTTTCCCAAACCCATCCACTACAAATTTTGAAATGGTCATTTTTTAAAAAAAAATCAAAACTTAGATAACAAAAACTCCGGTGTCGACACAACCTCCCAGGGCCCAGGGGGTAGGCATTGTAAGTTGTGTCCTGGGAGCGCATATGGTTCTTATACCATATACGTGTAAACTTCAGAGAGGGCTCATTTGATTGGAAATTGAAATTTTTAGTTCACTTTAAGAATCAAAAAATATTCGAAGGCAACTAGCCCCCCACACCCTTTTTTCCCCAAACCCATCCGATAAAATTTTGAGATAGCCATTTCGTTAAAAATAGTTCAAAGGTCAGATAAGAAAAACTCCTGTGTCGACGCAACCCCCAGGGCCTGGTGGCAGAAGCTGTAAATAATGCCCTGGGGGCATATATGGTTCTTATGGAAGGGATGATCGTACAGACTTTGGAGAGGGCTCATCTGATCTGAAATTGGAAATTCTCGTTTACTTTTTAAGAATAAAAAGAAATTGGGGGGCAACTAACCCCCCCCTCTCCACGCTCTATTTTCCTCAAACCCATTCGATAAAAAATTTGAGAGAGCCATGTTTTGAAAATAATTCAAAAATGGTATACCGAAAACTCCGGGATCGACACAATCCTTCAGGGTCCGGGGTAGGCGTTGTCAGTTGGGCCCGGGAGGCATAAATAGCTGTTATGGAAGGGATACTTATATAAACTTCAGAGAAGGCTCAATTAATTGGAAATTAAAAGTTCTAGTTCACTTTTTAAGAGTCAAAACACATCAGAGGGCAATTACCTCCCCCCCCCACACGCCCCTTTTCCCCCAAATGCATCCGGTAAAGATTTTGAGATAGCCATTTTGTTCAAATAGTTCAAAAATCAGATAACAAAAACTCCGGTATCGACAAAACCCCCCAGGGCCCGGGGGAAGGCGTTGCAAGTTATGCCCTGGGGGCAAATGTGGCTCTTAAGGAAGGGATGCTCGTATAAACTTCAGAGAGGGCTCAATTCAATGGAAATTGAAAGTTCTAGTTCAATTTTTAAGAGTCAAAAGAGATCGGAGGGCAACTAGCCCCACTCCACTTCGTTTTTTCCACAAACCCATCCAATACAAATTTTGAGATAGCCATTTTTCTAACTAGTTCTAAGGTCAGATAACAAAAACTCCGGGGTCGACAACGCTCCAAGGCCTGGGGACAGGCGTTATAAGTTATGTCTAGATTTACTCACCAGTAGTAAAACTAGTTTTACTACTGATTGCATATGTGACCGAAATATTTAGTATTTTTTTGTGAAATTTTATCACTGTTTGTGAAACACTGTCTATTAAAAGGATTTTATCCCTATTTGAATTTTTATTTAGTTCAAAAATCAGATAATAAAAACTCCGAGGTTGACACAAACCTATTTTTTACTTTGATATTGTTACTTTGATACTAGTTATGATACTTTGATGAATATTTGATTTTGAAAAAAAAAGTTTGATTTTAAAATAAAGAATTTTTTAAAATTTTAAACTTTTTGCAGTCAAAAACGAAAAAAAACTAATTAGAAAAAAACTTTCCATTAAGTAGTTTTTTAAAGATAAGTAAAGGCCATTTTCAACTTAAGATCAGCAGATACAAATACCAGTTAAAATTCAAACTCAAAACGACCAGAAATTACTATTAAAGAATAAATGAAACCCAAAACGAACAGAAATTAAATAAACTATCATGGCAAAAAAATGCAACAAGTAATAATATAAAGGAATAAATAAATCTTAAAGTGAGTAATGCTTAAATTGAATATGCAAATCAAGCTTAAAACGAAAAAAAAATATTTTGTAATTGAAGCAAAAATAAAACCCAAAACTAACAAAATTAAATAAACAGTCAATGCAACGAAACATACAGTAGATACTGATGTAAAAGAATAAATAAATCTTAAAACGAGTGAAACTTAAATTTAATATGCAAATCAAGCTTGAAACGTACAAAAATCACTACAAAGAGTTTGGGCATCGCCTCCTTCTCTCACTGGAAAAGTCTAAAACTTCCTGCGTCATTGGCGCTTTACTGAAAGTTATATGTGTCTTGAAAAGTATAAATAAAATCAAATTGAATATTTCATATATAATGATACTAATTGTTAAAAAATCCATCAGTTCAAGATTTTATTTCACTGTAATTTTGTTTTCATTTTCAATGCTGTAAGAACTAGAAAAGGAAAGAATTGTAATATAATTCGTTTTCAGTGAAGCGCCAGTAGGCTTTAAGTTTTTACAGTTATGGAAGGGGGCAGTATCCAAACTCTTTTTTGTTGTAAAATTATATTTGTCTTGAACAATTTTAGAAAGAATTAATAAACTAAACTTAATATTTGATGTATAATAATATTAATTGCTGAAAGCACATCAGTTCAAAATTTTACTGTAATTTTAATGTTTATTGTCAATATTAAGTACAAAAGAAAATATTTGTAATAAAATTCATTTTCAATAAAGCGCCAATGACGCAGTAGATTTTAGACTTTTACAGTGAAAGAAGGAGGCGATACCCAAACTCTTGTCTGTAGGGATTTTTGTTCTTTTCAAGCTTGATTTGTATATTCAATTTAAGTTTCACTCTTTTTAAGATTCATTTATTCATTTACATTAGTATCTATTGTATGTTTGTTTGCATTGATTTTTTATTTAATTTTTGTTAGTTTTGGGTTTCATTTATACTTGAATAACAAAATATTTTTTTGCCGTTTTAAGCTTAATTTGCATATTAAATTTAAGCATTACTCGCTTTAAAATTTGTTTATTGATTTATATTATTACTTGTTGTAATTTTTTTGATATAATTTTTTATTTAACTACTGTTCGTTTTGGATGTCATTTATTCTTTAATAGTAATTTCTGGTCGTTTTGAGTTTGAATTTTAACAGGTATTTGTATCTGCTGATCTTAAGTTTAAATGGCCTTTAATTTTCTTTGAAAAACGTCTTTTCCGGATTTTTTTTTTTTAATTAATGCACATAAATCACTGATAGCTAGTTGCTCTTCGTCATTTTCCTGGAAGTATTCTACCACCTTTAAAAATATTTTATGCTTTTCTGCATTGCCATGTCTTCCATGTTTCATCTTTTTAGTAACATTGACGTCACTGGCAAACTTCGAGGGTACTTTATGACACTTTTCCGATAGCTAATTGCTCTTCGTCATTTTCCTGGAAATGATCCACAACCTTTAAAAATGTTTCATGCTTTTCTGTATCGCCATTTCTTCCATGTTTTATCTTTTTATTAACATTGACGTCACTGGCAAACATTTAAAAAGCAGCTGAGCACACACGCGATATAGAGCGCCAGAGGTGTGGAGGTCTGCCACTCTACTTTTTCGCAAATGGACTATATTTTCCCCCTCGTCGTTTCTTTCTTTGCAGACAAAAAATAGTGGTTCGCGAGGTTCTTTTGTTCTGACCTGACACCATAAACATCCTTTCTTATGCTTTTTCTCAAGGGTAACTGTTGCGTCGCAAAATAAACAGAAGCTTTAAAAATCAATTTCCTTCGCATGGGATTTCAGAAGACATCTTTCTTTAGTGACCTTCTCTTGCTCTGACCGTCTTTTCTGCTTCTGCCATTTTTCCAAGTGTTTCTTGTTCGTGTAATATCTGCGGCAATCGATGTGTACCGGGCATCCTACAGCAACTCGGAGATTCTTTCCTCGCTCTCGAGAGGATGCACTCATATTCAAAATGTCTTTCTCGCCGATAACGCTCATTACGCCACAGCTATCTAAGCTTTCAAAGCATATTGGACAGACAGCATACTTATTTCATCTAAAAAAGTCAACCTCAGAAATAGAATAGAACAGCTATATATTATTAATCCATTATATATCTATAATAAATTATATAACATAATAGAACAGAATATAATTCTATTGTCAGCAAAGACTCATACTTTGTTGGGATATAGTAGTAAAATAAAAAATAGAGAAAAAAAATATTCGACTGAGGAGAGATGATTTTTTTCAGCTAGAAGGAATTCCGGTATGACCGAATAGAAATAAGAAGTGATGGACAGGAATCATAGTGCAATAAAATATCGCCATAAGAGAAAATTAAATATAGAAAACTGAAATTAGAACGTAGTTTTAATGAAACAAATGTGGTAGAAGATCCTTAAATAGAACTTGAAGGATAAAACTAAAAAATTACAAAGAAAAATTAATTAACTTTATTCATAGTACTTAAAATTCTCAAAATATCTGCGATTTTTGTTATTGCTAGAATCTGATTTTTGGTGGAAAAACTGGAATATGCTTACTGATTTCACTGGCAAAGCAAGCAATTCTTTAAAGCAAGAGCTAGATTCATATTTTTGAAGACTAGATAGCGCTTAAAACAAAAAGTTTTTGAGAAGTATTCACCACAATAGACCCACTTTTTTCTAACATAAACATTATACTTTCAATACAATCAGGCAAATAAAGCAAAGTATTCGTGCACTTACCACAAATCACTGCCTTGGTCTGAGCTTAGAATCTAGAACTATAAAGGTTTCAGACAAGATGTGATCAGCAGAATTATTATGCGTGTACCTCATTTTTACATGGCATTGTGTGAAAAAGGAGGCTAGTAAATGGAAATGAACAGCATTATTATTCGTATGCCTCATTTTTAGATGGCATTGCGTGACATTATTCAGGAGTCAAGCAAATGGAAATGAATGGTATTGGCTTATTTTTTTGCCCTCCGCTCTTGCACTGTTAGGGCAGACTTGACAAGCATGGCAATAAAATTGGCTACCTGCAACCGATTCCGGCATTCACAGAAAAGGCATTCTTTTTTTAATTGTTACGATTTCTATTCCTTTTGTTTTTTCACTCAGTAGCAAAGGTGTCAGTATTTTTCGGTTCCAAATTCTTTCTTTCCCTTTTCCGTTATCTACAACCAACGATAGAAGAAGTACCTTACTAGTTAAAATGGGAAATACTATTGTTTTTCGGAGATAACCACTCCCGCTTCAAATACTAAAGAGGGATTTCTAAGAATATCCCTATTGTGTTGCTGATGACCCATTTTTACTTTTATTTTCTTCATCTATGAACTGAATAAGCCCTTAGAAGACATCCTTTTCTACGTTTTATCGCACAGTGAACTTTTAGCTTTTACCCCCTCCTTCGCACTTTAAGGGTAATTTTGACCCATTGAGGTATCGATGCTGGTTTTGGATATATTATTAAGCACGTTTTTCTCTATCGAATGGTATAAAAATCATTTTGTTGCACTTTGTTCAAGATCTACCCCTTTGTTTGTCGTGTCTTTATTTTACTACTACCAGAAGAAATAGGTAACCCATGTGACATTATGATATGCCGTCTGGCATGAAGATCCATACAAACACTTTCTTATTTCAAGTTTAACAGTTCATCCCATAGTAATTTATTATACTTTTCCTGCATTTCGTTTTCTTGCTGCAACTTCATGATAAGTCCTAACATTTGATCTTTTAATTGTGATTAAATACAAAAAAAACAAGTTTTTTTTAACCAAAAGTAAGGAGTGACATTAAAACTTAAAACAAACAGAAATTATTCCGTATATGAAAGGGGCTGTCCCCTCCTCGACGCCTCGCTCTTTACGCTAAAGTATGACTCTTTCTCACAACTTTACTTTTTAAAACCACAAAAAACTTTAGCGTAAAGAGCGGGGAATTGAGAAGGGACAGTCCCTTTCATATACGGAATAATTTCTCTTCGTTTTGAGTTTTAATGTCGCTCCTTACTTTCGGTTAATTTTTTTTTTATTTAGTTACTGGACGGTTTTTAATTCATTTAGGTTTTGATTTGGGCTCACCGTACATGAACTATTAAAACGAAATTTGCATTTTGATTTTATCTTTTTTTGGGCTATATGGCTTTCTAAAAATTTTGATCGGACGATTTTGAGAAAAAAGGGGTCGGGGAGGGGGTCTAGTTGTTCTCCAATTTTTTGGCTACTACAAAAGGGCACTAGACATTTTAATTTTATTTACGAATGTTTCTATGCAATAAATATACGTAACTTACGAATTAAATTGCGTTTTGAACTTCTATATTCGTATAAATGAGCGGTTTCGCCCCCTCGTCAATACTTTGCTCTTTACGCTAAGATTCAAATTTTGTTCAAATTCTTTAAGAATGACCCCTGAATCA
>JAQQPU010006722.1:20628-38988 GCA_029168905.1 Artemia sp. Kazakhstan ARC1039
AGACATACTTATAGTATTTTCGAACATGCTGAACAAAATGGCTATCTCAAAATTTTGATCAGGTGACTTTGGGAAAAAACTGAGCGTGGGAGGGGGCCTAGTTGCCCTCCATTTTTTTTGGTCACTTAAAAAGGGCACTAGAACTTTCAATTTCCATTCCAATGAGCCCTCCCACGATATTCTAGGACAACTGGTTCGATATGATCACCCCTGGGAAAAAAAAAACAAACAAACAAGTAAAAACGCACCCGTGATCTTTCTTTTGGCAAAAAATGCAAAATTCCACATTTTTGTAGATGGGAGCTTGAAACCTCTACAGTAGGGTTCTCTGATACGCGGAATATGATGGTGTGATTTTCATTAAGGTTCTATAACTTTTAGGGGGTCTTTCCCCCTTTTTTCGAAAATCAGCCAAATTTTCTCAGGCGCCTAACTTTTGATGGGTTGGATTAAACTTGATAAAAATTATACATTTGAAATCAGTATTAAAATGTGATTCTTTTGATGTATCTATTTGTATCAAAATGCCGTTTTCTAGAGTTTCGGTTACCATTGAGCCGGGTCGCTCCTTACTTACAGTTCGTTACCACGAACTGTTTGACTAAAAATAACTTAGCGTAAAGAGCGAGGTATTGAGGAGGGGATAAACCTCTCATATACGTAATAATTCCTGTACGTTTTAAGTTTTCATGCTGGTCCCTACTTTCAGTTGAAAAAAACTTTTTTTTTACTTAATTTCTGATTGTTTTTTAATAATGTTGGAAAATCCAGCGTCCCCTTCATGGATATTATCTTCCCCCATGAAATATTCCATGGAATGGAGAGAGCCTCCCATATAACCCCCGACCCCCCATCAGAATAAAAAAACCCTGAAAATGTCTGTATACTTCCTAATAACAAATACTATATTTAAACAATGGACAAAGTTGATAACTTGCAGCCCTTCCCCCGGGGACTGTTGGGGACTAAGTCGTCCTCAAAGACATAATTATTAGATTTTTCAAGTATGCCGGACAAAATGGCTATCTCAAAATTTTACTCCGGTGACTTTTGAAAACATGAGCGTGTGAGGGGGCCTAGTTGCCCTCCAATTTTTTTGATCGCTTAAAAAGAGCATTAGAACTTTTAATTTCTGTTTGAATGAGCCCTCTCGTGACATTCTAGGACCACTAGGTCAATACGGAAAACATACAAAAAAGCAAACAAATGAACACGCATCGGAGATCTTTCTTCTGGGAAAAATACGGTTCTCTAATAAGCTGAATCTGACGGTGGGATTTTCTTCAAGATTCTATGAGTTTTAGGGGTGTGTTTACCCTATTTACGAAAATAAGGCAAATTTTCTCTGGCTCGTAACTTCTGATAGGTAATACTTATATATTTAAAATCAGCATAAAATCCCAATTCTTTTAATACATCTATTGGTATCAAATTCCATTTTTTAGAGTTTTAGCTACTATTGAGCAGGGTCACTCCTTACTTACAGTTCGTTACCACGAACTGTTTGAAAATGATTTGTGGGTGTGACAATCTATGGGTAACTAGTTAATTCTACTTTTGCTAAGTTGTACCACTTTAGAAAAGCATGGAAATCAGACTCAAGCGTAAAGACCTCATATTTGTATAATTTTACTTGTACTGACTAATAGCCATTAATCGGTTATTATTATAATAAAATTTATTATAATAATAATATTATTATAATAAAAATGCGGATCAAATTAGTCCAAAATATATTGCAAAGCAAAATTAATTTTACTGCAACATATTTAGTTTAATCCAGCTTATAAGCTTAGAACACAACAAGTCAAAATTGTGGAATTGAAGCATAGTCCTGTTGTGTTAGATGTTGACACATAGAGAAATACGATTTGTGATACCAAAAAATGGACCTAAAATTTGTTCTCTGACAGGCTTAAAACTTGCACAGAAGGAAGAAAGGGACGGGTAGACATATGTACAAAGCATTTTGAAGTTCGGTTTTGCCGATACCAGAAGCTGGGACAACAAATTTCATTTTCTTCAATTGGCTTTAACTTACAAAAATTAGTGAAGAAGTCTGTTCTATAGTTCGAGACGCTTGTTCGAGATCGTTCATTTTAATTTATCTTTGGTTTGGTTTCATTATATTTGTTCATGGTAATTATTATTCGCTACAAGTTTGATTATTAGTTTTGTTCCTGCTTGGTTTAACCTTTAATATGGCTCTTTGCCTTTCTTTGACAAAAATTGCAGTTTTTAAATTAGTATTTTATAAGCTTATTTATGCTCGTTCTAAGTTTCAAAGTCGTTCTTTAATTTTTGTGCTAAGACTGTGTTTTTTACTTAGTTCTATTCCAAGAAGTATTTTTCTTTTAAAAGACTCTGTATGGGTATTCTCTGTTCTCTGGTTGTTTTCAATGAGATTAGACATGAGAAAATAAAAAGGAAGCACGGTAAATTTAATGAAACGGAAGGTTTTATTTAGTTGTGAAATTTTTAGCCTCAGTCTATTAAAACAATAAAGAATTATTCATTCTAGTCCTTCGAAATTATTAGAAATTTTGATTTTGTAGGAAAACATTTAAGTGTCAAAACCTTAAACTCACTAAAATTAATTTAAAATTAGCTTTTTTTCTTTTTGTCTGCTTTTGTTTTTCAATTTAATTGAGTATTTGTTTTTTTAGTTTTTCTTCCCTTGAAAGAATCGTGTTCTTAATACATATTATTATATTTTAATCTGTATCTATTCAGAATGAAAATTTATAATTTGATTTGAGGATAATTATTTTAATAGGAACTCTTTTGGGAAATCGTAACTTCCTTCTTTGAAAAAAGGCTTATCATTGAAAACTCGTGCATCTAGGAATTTGAATGTAAAATATCTTGTCATCAGGCTAAAGAAAAAGATATTATGCAGACTAAGCAAACATCTTTTCATAAAAGAAAGTTCGGCTCTATAGACTGTATAGATAATCATTTAAATGAATGAAGGGAAAAAGAAAATTTCTTAATAGTTCTAAAGTTTCCTTACTCTTTCATAGTATGAACATTTCCTGTTTCGCTCTTAAGATTAATTTTATAGAAAAAAATAAATTTTTTCTTACGGAAATAAAGAGCGGAGATGAAACTTAAAAAGAAACAAAACTAGCTCATATAGATTCTGATAAGTTTTTTACATTCTGCATCTTACTTACAGAATTTTCTGCTGCTAAGAGAGCATCCCGTTTGTCAGGGAAGCTTTGTTGGGTTCAGTAAAGCACTTTTTTCTTTGAATCTGGTTCTTCCAAAAAGTCAGTTTATTTGACCATGCTTTGTAAACACATCTTGGGTAACCTGCGAAGTAATAGCACCATGTAGTAGTACAACCTTTAAAACTGAGAGGATATTCGCATAGTTTTTGTGTAGTTACAAGCTGATTGGTCGCCTCCGAATTTTCATTCGATATCACTTTGACCCTGTTCAACCCAAAAATTTTGATTTGCGGTAAAAAAAAAAATGAAAAAAACAAAAAAAAACAGCATAAATCTTTACATAGCGGCACAGTCTCTTTTCTTACTGAGAAAGGGCACTAAAAATTGGAATTGCTGTTACTGTCTCCCGATACGCAACGATACTGCTTTGATATGATCACTCAAGGGAAAAACAAACAATTTGGGAGAGCTTATGTTTATCTGGGAGAAAAATAAAATAAAAGGAGACTGATTGTGTAACTTATAATTATATATATTCCTGGAAGTCTTGGTAATTCTGGATTTATTAGCGTTATTAAACAGGGAATGTTTGAAGTATACGTTTTTTTTTAGTAAAGCGTAAATAGCTCTCTGGCTAGACGACATTGAAGGCGTTAGCTCCTACTACTGTTTGTGATAAGCTCTGTCTGCCTTGTAAAGTATTTGGAACATAAGTTCGACAAGCCTTTTTCGGGATGTCTCATTTCCTAGAGATTTGGTCATTTATGTGTCAACGAAAGTGGTCCAGGGGGGGGGGGCTCTTTGGACTAAAGCTAGTCATGGGAAAGGGTTCGTTCCCAGGCATGGTCGAACAACCAATAGCTGGAACTTCCGTTCCAGGAAAGTTATATTCTTGGTACACTTCTAAAGGCAGTCCATCTTTCGCCTTCGTCGTAGTTAGTTGTTCTTGTGCTACCTTATTTTCTCTGTGTGTTTTCTCACGTTATTTAATAAAGACCATATACCGACGTTTACTGACTATCTTCGAATTTACGTAAACCGTTACATCTGCCAATATAAAAAGGCATACAAATAAAGAACTAAACAGAGGTTTACAGAGTGGTGGCAAGCGGTTAAAACTAGTGGAGCAAATACCACTAGTGGAAGACCTCCAAGTGACATTTGAGTGACCCTTATAAGTACTTACGACGACATCTCACGCTAAATACTGGCCACATATTGAAGAGCTATTTCGCCCCCTACCAAAATTGCTTGTGATATTGAGCTGCAAATACTGCAAAAGACTGATTAGTAAGACATCGAAATGTTACGAGCTATTGAACTTTCTTCTATTCAAAGTGCCTTCTTGAGAAACACTTTCTTTTAAATGAACATTTTGAAATAGGCTGTTACACCATGCCTAATATGGATTTCCTCGCGATAGCTTCTACCTACTAATTCAAATTTCTACAACTGAGAGTCTCCGGTTGATTTCTACCTTCACTTAGCCATTCTACGTTTGGAGGTTTTTTTTTACCTGATTCTATACAGTCGACGTGTGATCTATATTTGACAGTTTCCAACCAAAGTTTAACATTTTAAATTCGATAATTGAAAATTAATTCTCAATTGTGACTCCATTTGACGCTAGTGATTTAATTGAGACCAACTACAAGTGGATTTGAGACAGATCACCTTCCGTAAGTGATTTAACACGGTTAAACAACCCAGTAAATTTTATTAGACCTTTGTTGTTGGAAGTGAAGTTTATTGCTCAAAATCTAGCGTCCGTAATTAAAGAACGGTGTTTAAAACCAATATATAAATTTTTAGAGTAATTGCTTTTTCAAATTTTGATCTCAATATGTCAGTTTTTATTCCTATACTTTATCCGGCGGAAACTGGATATAACAAAAAGGTTGCTTTTGATTTTGTAAAACAGTGGAGGATAAATGGCATATTTCCACCTCTTTTATTTGACTCCCCTCGATTATAAATTTGTCAAGTTTAAAACCTGGATTACTTGTAGCATATACCCCAGGCCAAATGGTTGCAGAGTTTGTAGGCGTGGCTCAATTTAAGGATGAAAGGGTATATCTATTCTATAGAAGGATGCAAAAATTAGGAAGGTCATGTAGGGTGTCCTTAGAAGCCAGGGATGATGGTGTAGTCCTTGGAAGACTTGCTCTTAATGCAATCAAGGAGGGGATCAGACCGTCCTACAAACGGTATTTGTTAGAGCATAGTGCAGATTTTTTTTTGTTTAGGTGATGCGTACAAGGTTGCAAATAATATGAACAGATAGAACAGATAGTGGGGGAAGGAGAGACGTCTTCTTTTTCCCGATGAATTTATTTCTGCTCTGACGAGGGTGAAATTTGGACTCAATGATAAAGGTTTTATCAAAGGTTCCCGCCAGATGAGGTTGATGCCTCGCGGGATGGTTTTGTTGCACTACGAGATGATTTGATGCCTCGCAGGGCGGTTTGGCTACCCATGGAAAGGGAGCTGGTTTTGAGGTCCCGTGGGATGAGGTTGATGACTCGCGGGATGGTTTTAATGCGTAGCGCTAATAGTCATGTAGAGATATCAACAATAGTACTGCCATTTGTCGAACCACAAGTTAGTAGAGCAAAACCAAATAGGTCAAAACCGAGCCGTTCCGCTGCAATAAAACCCCGAGGATTTTATTGATAATAATATCTTGACGTAATTGCAGCATGGTAGGCTAATCAAACTGCAATGGTTGACATATCTATTCCATTATTTATAAGTTTATGCAATTTCATTTATTTGTCGCTGGTATTTTCAGGATTAATTAGCCTTTCTCGGTCATTCCTTTTGCCCTCATCCGAAGTTTATACATAATCCCAACTTTCCTTGTCCTCATCAAATTCAGGGGTATGGGGAACAAGTCTATTTCAAAGTATACAAAGAAAAAAGAAGTGTTAAAATATCCAGTTTCCGACTACTGTTGTTAGTGTGGTTCGTTTATACTATGGAAGTTTTTACTTATGCAAGTATTGTGTAGTGTTTATATTATGTAATCGTTTACTAGTTCCTGCTGTAGAATGTTAGTAGGTGAGAAGTGAATCATTTAGGAAGGGAATGTTTTGAATTCAATTAAACTTTGAGGGTATAATGAGAAGGGGATAAGCCAAATTTGGGAAATTTAACTTAAAACAGGGGGGAGAATCTGTAAAGTATTTGGAACATAAATTCGAGAATCTTTTTTCCGGATGTCTCCTTTCCTAGAGATTTGGCCATTTATGTGTCAACGATAGTGGTCCAGGGGGCTCTTGGGAGTAAAGCTAGTCGTTGGAAAGGGTTCGTTCCCAGGCATGGTCGAACAACCAATAGCTGGAACTTCCGTTCCAGGAAAGTTATACTCTTGGCACACTTCTAAAGGCAGTCCATCTTTCGCCTTCGTCGTAGTTAGTTGTTCTTGTGCTATCCTATTTTCTCTGTGTGTATTCTCACGTTATTTAGTAAAGACCATACACCGACGTTTACTGACTATCTTCGAATTTACGCAAACCGTTACATCTGCCAATATAAAAAGGCATACAAATAAAGAACTAGACAGAAGGTTTACAGCTTTAAGTTTGACTAGATTATTTATAGTAATTTCTGTTCACTTTGGTTCTCGCTTTTTCATAGATAGTGCTTTCTGTTCGTTTTAAGTTTCGTCCAACCTTATTTTTACTTGTCTTTGGTCTAATTTAGCTATTTATTTTTCTTTAAAATTTCTTTTTTAGTATAAGTTTTACTAACCAAAGGTTATTAGTAATGAAACAGAATATTTGTAAAGTTTTTCAGTTATTTTACGTAAGAGTTAAAATTTAAGATTGCATTTTATTTCCTGGAAAAACTCTTACGATATATTATAATAATAGTTTTACAATAAAATATAGAATAGATGAACAATATTCAGATGGATTGAAAATTGGCATAATTTTTGGCCTTCTACAGTACAGAAACGATCCTGACCCGCATCTTGTCACAACCTTGAATACAGACTAATACTGACCTACTGTTCTTTATTTTTTTATAAGAACCTTATTTCATTTAATATATATTTTTTAGTGTTTGTTAGCTTAAAAAAACATTTTGAACTCATTTATTAAAAAGACCTCTTTGTTTTTGTTTATAAAATCAGAATAAAAACAGCACGTCAAGACTCCGTGAAGCCAAATTTGTTTTCTGACTGAAGTTTTTATGGTTTTGGAATTTTTTATTGAGGTGTCCTTATAGCCTGAGATTCCAAAGCAGATCCTCATTAAAAAATAGAATATTTCGCCCCAAGAATCAATAAAAACCATATTTTCTTCAAAATTTATGGTCTTTGATAGGCTCCCATGCCCCATTCCCAAGTAAAAATTCAAATTTACCTTCCCCCTCCTCCATCCAATGAGGTATTCTAGATATGGTATTTTGATAGCCTATGTGCATATATTACCTTTTGATGTAGATATACCCTTCCCGCCATGCCACAATTATGTATCCATTTGTCCCTCCCCGTACCCCAAACGCTCCCTAAGGATTTCAACTTATTACCCTAGGCCATTACTGAGATATTGTATATACGCCATTTGGACAACTTGGCAGCTTATAGTCAATTTTGATCTGTTCTTGCATAAAGTCGAAGTCCCAAAGGATCTTAAAGTATAGAATGTTCAATTATTTATTGATTCAAGAGAAAAATTGGTTAGCTTTATCAATTCTCCTGTTAGCTAAGTTTGATTTTTCCTTGCCCTCCCGTGCCTTCATTTCTCCTACACTGCCTGAAAGTTTCGAATCTATCATCCAAGCCCTTCAAAATATATTGTAGACAATCAATATCAATTAATCTGATACACAAACTGACTTTCGCTCTACCTGTTCCCCCCGCTCTAGGTCAAAATAACGTTTCAAATTAATTCTTTAAGCCAGTCCCAACACACTTCAAATAATTTAAGAAATCAGGTCCTTATAACTTCTTTTGATATACTAAGGTACGACATGGTATTTCTAGAGTACAAGTTTGGAAAAATCTGGTAACCTTGACCTAGCGGACGATCCGTAACAGCTCACTTAAAATGCAACTAATTAGGAAGAGAGGGGCCAATTTGTCGGCTGATTTTAAGATCCCACGCCACTCCAAATAAAATGTGTCATTTTTTTTTTGTCCCGAAGAATAATCTCCAAAGTTTTCGAACCAATTGATCACACAGGATCAAACTTTTCCCGATTTCGATTATAAAATTTATCAGTGTGCATAATTTAAGATCCTTTTTCCAAGGGACTCTCTTGTTGGACAAATACTTGTTTGTTAGTTTTTGGAAATTTACGCCTGCCTAGAGCGTGCCTAGGAGAAAAAAAACACAAGAGAAGAGCTGGTTGCCCTCCAATCCCTTTCGATTGTTAAAAAAGGTACTAGAACTTTGAATTGCTCATTCGTTAGACCCAGTTCCATTCTTGAGATATTTCAGATACGCCATTTTGACACCCTGGATGCGTCTAAGCTGAGTTACCCTTTCACCGTTACTGAGAAAGGATCGTCCAATTTTAGTTTTGTGTTTTATTTGAAGGTTTGGTTTTTTATATTTTTATCAGTTTTACTCTGCACTGAGAACGGTCAAGCGGAGGTCTTGACCGAAATATTTGAATAATTTTTAATTTTGTTTCCCTGGCTCATAATTGTCCTCATTTTCTTTCTTTCTTCGCGATTTTATGTTTTATCATGATTAGCCAGTGTGGTCTCAGAATTTATTTGCGCCTTTTAACTTAGTTCAACATTCCTATTTGGGTATTATCGAACGGTAAACCCATTGGTATTCCTCCACGACCAGCGCTGTTTGGTTTGTAGGAGTTGCCAGCAGAATTACTTTGGCGGACACTAAAATCCGAATGATAATGAATATAGAGATTTTGACCATAGGATAGTCTTATAGACTAAAGGCGTCTGGTGAAACTAAAACATAATTAATAATTTAGCGTTTGTCTCATTTGTATATTGAACGATTCTGCCTTTTCAAATTAAGACTGAAGAAATTAACAGTCTTTGCTTCCACTTATTAAATTGAAAGTCTTATTATATTCGATTTCTCTGAAGCAGGGGAAAAGTATGCTGTGATCTAGAAGATGGGTGAAAAAATTTAAAGTAATTATGTTTATGGCTACCTAAGAAGGGAAAGTTAAAAGAATCCACGTTCAATAATTTCGCTTCCTTAACAACTCTCCATGGAAAGTTATTAGTGTAATAAAAACGCCAACTTTAAAATCTGGTGAATTATTTCCAAGATTCCTTGAACCGCATCTGTTACCTTTGAAATGTCCGATAGATTTATAAGGAGATATATTCTATAGCCTCTTAGAATGAAAACGTTTTTAAAGCCAAAAACGATAGATATATTTAACAAAATTGCCAGGCTTTTTGGGGATGTAAAATATTGCTACCATTTCCTGTTGGCCGATAAGACAGTAATGACTTCACAACTCAGCATTTTTTCTTCTGAGGGAAATTGTTCTCTGCAATATTTTGATCCTAATTTTGAAAGATGTTTTTTGTCAGATGGAATGACAGTTGATATTATCAGCAAGAACAGAAGAAAAGTAATAAAAAGGGAGCAACTTCTTTCTTTTACAGATTGATTTCTAACTCAGACGAGAGGTTAAAAAGAAGGTAAAAAACAAAATTGTTAACGACTAAGCCATTTTGATATGACGCTCCATAGTATAGAAAAAAAAATACATATTTGCACAATGAGTATTGTCATGTGTTATATGAATAAACATCTGCTTTATCAATAAAAAAAGAGATAAGTGGAAGGGAGGTCTTCCTTTGAAACGCCGGAAAACTGTTTACCCAAGAAACATTTTAGCAAAAAGTGTGAAGTAATATAAATCCATTGTTTCAGGGGGAAAATATTTGTTTTTAATCCTCTTCTTCTGGAAAAAATATATGACATTGATTCTTCTCAAACTTTTTAACGGTGTCCACTTGTGTGTTTTTTTGTTTTTTTTTTATTGCTAAAGACTGACTGAGTAATTCTTTCTTTTTTGTCTGAAAAGTAGAAGGACACAATGTATTGAGAGTTTTTTATTGCATTGGACTTAAACATTTTGTTTATGTGTCTGTGATTTTGGATTTTCAACCAACTTACTACCGATTAGTTGATTTCCTATTTTAAAAAGATATACCATGTACTAATGGAATATGGATATATTTAAAGATGCCCGTAACCAAACATGTTACCTTGAACTTTGCCTGGAAAACCACTTTACTTTATAGAAGATTTGGTAGACAAGTCTTGACTGATAAAAGAAGTATTTAAGTTTTTCCAGATAAATGGCTATAAAGCATAGTTTCTATGTCCTATATACAGAAGTGAATAATTCTGGTAAAAATTTAAACTTAAAATGTATCTTTAGTATTTAGCATAGAAATCTTTATTTTGCTCTTTTGTTTGAACTATGAATTTTTAGATACCCTCCCCCCCCCCCATTTTCGATGGGCTCATTGATGAATTAAGAACAAATAGGACACCTTGAAGCTCTTTTGTTAAATATTTTACCTCTAATAGTAATTGAAGGTCTTTAAATTAGCACTATCTCTGAATTCTGATGCCTAGAAGATTTACAGTTCTAGCACGTAATACATCGTTATTATTGTACCGTATTTACATAATTGGTATAATTCAACATGCAGAAAATAACCTCCGGCTTTCTCTTACCTGGAATCCAATATAGACTGAATCATTGATATCATTGTAAATTTTTTGCCGGTTTCTTTTGAAAAGTGCAGTTGATAGTTCAGTTATGTTTGTTTTGTGTTATGTTATTACGGTGATCGTTGTTGTGCTCCTTCCCTTCTGAGCTGCTTTGCTCTCGTGCTCTTGTTTTTTTGCTGTTGGTGCTCTTGTGCTCGTTCTTCTTTTCTTGTTTTCAAAACGCTTTGACAGGGGTATGATATCATATCAACTGTTAGCTGTTTTGTTATTAAAATTACGGTTGATAATTACAAAAAAATGATTTTATAGTTGATGCAATCTTTTTCTTCTTCTCTCCCGTACCTTTTCCTGTATTTGAAAATACGTATGCAAAAGGTTTTCCAGTTTATCGGCATCAGCTTGCATTTTATTGAACTTCTGTATAAATTTTTTAATGTATTATCTCTTTTTGAGAGCCATTGTAAAGTGTAAAAAAATGTTTAGAATTCAACAAAAATCGGAATTTCAACATCTGAAAATCACTGGAATTGAATATTTAGGACCTTATTGGAATACCCTAATTGTTATTTAATATCCAACTTGTGGAGAAACAAAAATATTGGATTTACAAACCCAACTTGAAATTTCTATTTGTTCCGTTTACAGGTTAACTCTTCCACTCGTCGTCAAGTTTAGTGGAATCGCTGTTTTCCCGAAAAACCTAAGTAATTACAATCATGATACAGAAATTAATACCGTGAAGTATGATATTAAAATTTCATCTCCTGTCTTTTGTTCATTCAGAAACGGCCAAAAAAGATTTTTTTTAATTTATTAATAAACTCTAACTATTCCATAAGACATAAGAAAATGAAAAAATTCTATAATATTTCCTATTATTCCAAAATATTAATTATATGCTAAAAATGTTTTTACATAAACTTTTGTCTCTACATAAAAAATTTCATACATGAATTCACTTTAAATAGCACCATAGTCAAATTTTATATGATATTGAAGGAATTTCAAGCCACTATTTAAATCCAAACCATTTTGATTAATTTAATCGATTTATGTTGCGACTTACATTTTTTCTACTGAAAATTAAATAAATCTTGATGATTTCAACAATTTGTTGGACTTCAAATGAATCAGAGTTTCAAAAAAAATGTAATTTTTTTAATTGTTTAAATCCCAGCAAAAATTTTTGTTTGGAATCCAGTTTTTTTTATACTGTACGTGTACATCAACTAACATTTTCAAAAATCTTTCTAAAAAGTTTATTCTACCCATATTTTATTGGCTGACAAGCCTCAACCAGGGATGAAACTATTTGATATACATATTTTCTATACGTTCTTGCTATCCATTCTACACTGTAAAAAAAGAAATTGTTTGAGATTCAACAAAAATTGTTTGTAATGTTTATCAACAACAAAATTAGAATTTCAACAGCTGAAGTTGAATATTAGAGACCATTTTGGAATTCCGTGATCATTATTGAATAGCCTATTTGTTGAGAAACAAAAATGTTGGATTCCCATACCCGAATTGAATTTTCAACTTGTTGAACAATAAACTAGTTGGATGTTCTCACATACTATTGAATTTTCAATTTGTTGACAAAAAAACATGTTGGATTATAAGATCCCTGTTCAATTTCCATATTGTTTGTTAGATTTCAGTTCTTTCATTGGATTTTCCTTACTACCGTTGCTAAATTTTCTAGGCCTGCTATTTAATTTCCAGTTACTTTCACTGAGTTTTCTACGTTTATAATCTTATTTGTAGTGCTAGAGATTCAATCTCCCTTGTTTAATCTTTCAAATAAACAATAAATACTAGATAAATAATTATTTATTAGCAAAAACATCAAATATATTTCAGAAAAATGTTATATCTTCAATTTCCTAGGTCTCTCAGGCTAACAGCCGACTCCTTTGTAAAAAGTTTACGTACGTCAGAAAAGGTTGGTTTTCCTTTCATCTGGAAAACGAACCTGAAAAGAAGATGCAAGTAAACTAAGGCACGAATAAGATGGAAGACATTCCCTCTTATTCCTTTTTCCAATTTTCTTTTTAAGAGAAGAAGGAGAGACAGGGTTCAATAATTATTATATAAATCCAGTCTTCTCTGGACACATTTGATGTACTGATCCGATAGACCCAGTTCGATTGAATAAGATAAAAAAAGTTTTTTTCAACTGAAAGTAAGGAGCAACATTAAAACTTAAAGCGAATAGAAATCATTATGTATGTGAAGGGGTTTCCCCCTCTTCAATACCTTGCTCTTCACGGTGAGGTTTCTAGCACTTTTAAAATTCTTCCTATTCTAATTAAACGACCCTTGTGTTTCAGAAGTCGTTCTTACAAAATTGGGACAAGAAATCAAACATTTTTCAACGAGGAAAATTATACCCGTAGAAACCCACCTCAAACCGAAAATCTCTCCTTCTGAAAAATGTCTGATGCTTCCCAATAACAAAAACTATACGTAAACAATTGGCAAACTTTATAACTTAAAGAAACATCCCCAGGAGCGGGGGGGGGGTTCATTTTATCTCAAAATTTGATCGGACAATTTTAGGGGAAAACAGGCGGGGCGGGGGAGCTAGTTTTCCTCCAATATTTTTGTAACTAAAAAAGGCACTGGAACTTTTAATTTTCGTTCAAATTAGTCCTCTTTCAATGTTATGAAATCATTTTCTCGATACCATCACCCCTGGGGGAAAAATATAATAAAAATAAACACGCATCTGTGATCTTTTTTCTGACAAAAAATACAAAGTTCTACATTTCTGCAGGTAGGAGCTTGAAACCTCCACAGTAGTAGTCTCTGATAGACTGAATCTGGTGGTGTAATTTTCATTAAGATTCTATGACTTTTAGGGGGGTGTTTTCCCCTTTATTTGAAAATAAGGCTGCTATTAATGCGTATCACTCCTTACTTACGGTTTGTTGCCACGAACTGTTTGATAAATCCAGAAATGTTGAAACAGCCATAGTAAGGAAGATTTGCATCTTATCCTTACTATTATGATCTTAAGAAAACCTTTTATTATTAGTTTTATGACTACTAAAAAAAGAAATGACCCATTAAAGACAAACGACAATTCCTATCACGACAATACCAGCAAAATATCCTTCCAAAAAAACGGTAGATGTTCTAATTTAGAGGTACCAATGCTTAGGTAGAAAAAGTAAGTTAACCAATGAACTTTGGTTTATAGAAGTAACATATATATAATCTATTAGTTACATATTTATTCTTGTACGATTGTTTAGAAGCTGAAAACCTAACCATAAATATTTTTTCATTCCAAATACAAATTTCAGATTTGCTCGTTTAAAAAAATATAGAACATATCTTCAGTCTGAAAAAAAAATCCTAGCATCCATTTCCCATATTGCAGTACTGCCATATATTGCCTACAAAACTTGTGACATTCAGTCACCTATCAGATGTCGGAAACTTGAACTAGTCTTGATACATCGAGATCAAAATACACTTATGGACGTGGAATATATTTCGCCAACGAAGATCAAAGGTTATTACAGGGACTTAAATTAGAAACTTGGCTGTTTTCAAGAATAACATCTATCAAGCTTGCCAATCCTCCGAGTCACAAGTGTTGCCAATCTTCCTCGAATAAGATTTCAATATCTGAAAATTTCAAGATAATGGGGTATCGATAGCCTATCTCCAGCAGTCATATATTTTTAGTATTCTTTCGATTTCCGGTCTCCTTGGTCAACAGTAGGTGTCCTTCGAGTTTGAAGCAGATCAGATACATTCTTTTTTATTGTCATTATCATTGAAAAGTCAGTTCTAAAATGCGTTTTTAACCAGAAATTTTTATAAAGAATGTTTTAAATTAATTTTCGGGTCTTTATCTCTTTTTCATTGGCGTAGTATTTAGAAGCGTAGTTCCTAGTTTTCTCCAAATTTTGAGATCTAACTTTAATTTAAAATTGGATAAGAAGGAGTTTCATGCATCCTGTAATTTTTGGTCAGCGATTTCTATTTTAAGAAAATTCTTGATTTGGGTGTTAGCCGTGCCCTTTTAACGGCGCATGTAAATTGTACGCTGTGAACTAGCGTGGGTAAAAAATAAGTTTAAATAAAGGTAGGCGAATAGTCTTATTTTTATTCCGTTATTATGTGAAAGAAAGGAAGAGGTAAACATAATCGAATTGAAGCTGAATTATCAGACCCCGCGATAAACTCTACAAGTAATTCTGATGGTAGCGTTCTCACTAATTGTCAGAGGTCAAATGCAGAAATTATTATTAAAACCCTGGAAATGGTCCAGTCCATAAATGCGAATATTGAGACACTCAAGCACAAAGTCTTGGAGATAAAAACTGATTTAAGGGCAGTGACCAATGTAGCATCGATTGAAAATAAAAATAATTTGCCTGAGAATGAGCTTGCAACAGTAAAATCAGAACTTCTGGTTTTGAAGAATATTGTGGTGGGTCAATCGGATATTACTAATAAAAGTAACGAGGAAGTGAATTCAGTAGTCAGTCATTCCTTTGTTGAAGAACATTGCAATAAAATGTGCTGCTTATTATTTTGGGGCCTAAATGAAGTACCTATTAAGGATGCTGAGTCTCTGATTTAGGATGTGCTGGTGCATGGATTGTCATTTAATAGCGGAAATTCGCCGTCTTTTAGTGTTATTCAGTGCTCTAAAAATATTGTAAAAATTAAAGTGGACAATACACAGATTCGATTTTTTATTTTGAGTAATACAAAAAAAGTTTTAGGGAAACAGTTCAGCGTGCATAAGAATTTTTTTATTGGCGATGATGATACGCCTCGTGTGCGCATTGTGCACAAGGAGCTTCTGGGTATCTGTAAACATCTAGTGGAATAAGTACTGGAATGCTGGGTACCCCTTACCTTACCCTCTGTTACTTGTGTCAAAAAAGACAACACTGTAGCTAAAGTGCCATGGTACAATGCAAAGGGTCTGTTGATACCGTAATTTGTGTTGTGTGTTATTTGTTATATTAGTTTTTGGGTGATCTAATGATGTTGGGGTTTGTGTGAATTACTAAGTTGCGAGCCGTTCCGTTAGGAGCTTGATAGATGAACGGGTTACAGGCAATATTTTCATGGCCTATTCTTTTTCTTATTTATGTTTTTTAAGTTGATTATTTTTATTTTTCTCTTTCGTGTCTTTTTGTTATCTTTATTATTATTGAAACCATGTACCAAGTTTTCTTTTGGACTTTAATGAAAATGGATAATTATTATCGGGATTTTCGGAGTATTAGCCGTTTTAATAATCTGGAGGCTTCTAATGTAGATTTTGGACGTATATTTACGGAGCAGCTGCATGGAGGTTATGAATTTGAGATAGCAGGTCAATATAAATCTATTAGTTCAAAATATTGGTTTAAAGATGGAATTCAATCTGAGTATGGTGATGCGAGAGGCCTCAAAGTCTTCCACCTTAATTTCGAAGGGCTAAATTCTTCGTCTAATTTTTTAAATGAGATATGTGAATTTTCTGTTTTTCAGGTTATCGGTCTTATTGAAACATGGCTGACTGACCTCAACTCAGCTCTCTTACAAGTCCCAGGATACAATAAGATACAATAATTTTAGAATAAGAATCGACAGTTCAAACAAGTGGAGGAAATGGAGCATATATTCGAAGCGATATTGAGGTTTTGATAAGAAATGACCTAGTAGTATATCAGGAAATGTTATTTAAACAATTTATTCTTCAGCTTATGCTGAAACCTAAAGATGTATTTATTATTATATTATATAGGCTGCCATCTGGCTCCATACTTATCTTTATGAATCTTCTGGATAAGCAGCTTTAGAAATTACCAACTGGTTCACATCCATTTATGATGCTCAGGGATTTTAATATTGACCTTCACAAGCTTGATACGAGCGTTTCTAGGGATTTTTTGCAGCTTTGTATGTCCTATGGTTTATATCCTACTATTAATATTTGCAAACGAGTCAACACCTCATCTTCAAAGCTTATTGACAATATTTTTTCACATTTGGATTTTTCAGCTCCAAAAGTTATTATTACAGATGTATCAGATCATTTTGGGATTTCAAAAAGACTTGTGGTTTGTATTCCTCCAAAGTCAGCACCAATAATTCAAAAGAGTTCAGTACCCGTGTTCAGCCAGAGTAACCTTCAAAAGTTTAAGCAGGAAATTGCAGAAGTTAATTGGGATAATTTGGTCGAACTTACGGAAGATATAAATATGAGTTTTCAAAAGTTTTATGATATGCTGATTTTGATAATGACAAAGACTTGTATGATGGCTCGTTAACTATCAAGGAAAAATAATTCTAAGAAACCATGCCTTTCGCATAGCTTGTTACGTTGCATTAATAAAAGGTATCAACTTTTTAAGAATTCCTTAAATAATGAGAATAATCCGATTTGTTGAAGAATTTATAAAAATTATAGGAATGCCCTTAATAAATTACTGCGAAATGTTAAAAAATATTTTGAAAATAAATTCATTGAAACTTGTGGTAACCCTGTAAAAACATTTGAAATAATTAAAAGCGTGATATCGTCAGAAATTCTATTTTCCCAGATGAAGTAGTAATGCGGAATAGTTTGCCAACGAATAAATCAGAAGAGGTATGTGGTGCTCTTTCTCAACATTTTGCTAATATTTACGTATCTTTACCTTCCCGTATTGTACCTTCTGATAGTAATCCTCCTTTGGAATTTTTTTTTCATGAATACTCCGATTGATATATCTATGTATATAAAACCCTTCTCTAGTGATGAAGTAGAGAAAATTATTTTGGGGATGAAAAGTACATCGGTAAGTAGTGATTCACTTAATCTTCTTGTGTTAAAAACAGCGTTTCCTTATATTGCTGATGTATATACTTCCCTTATTAATGTATGTTTGAAACAGGGAAGGTTTCCTGATTGTTCGAAAGTTGCTAGGAAAACTCCTATTTTTGAAGGCAGTAATAAGAATGATCTTGGAAATTATCGGCCTATTTCGGTCTTACCTGTTATTTCATGTGTACTAGAAAACTGTATTAATATTACAATGTATGATCATTTGGAACTGCATAAACTCTTAAATCTAATTCAATTTGCTTTCAGGAAGGGTAGAACTACCGAGATGGCATTATCATATATAACTTCGGTAACTAATGGAGCTCTTGATAATAATTTACAGTAGCACACTTTTTGATTTTTGTTAATGATCTACCAAATGCTGTTGCAACTACTTCTAGAATTAGGGATTTAGTCGATCCTGCACTTTCTGGGTCCAGGATCACTATACCCTTATTTGCTGATGATGCGACATTGACGTGTGTTGCTTCAACTGAAAAACTACTTAACCTCTACAATTAATGTAGCAATGACTAAGACATGTATATGGTTGAAGGTGAACCGGCTCAACCTAAATATAATTAAGTCAAATTCTGTCATCAGTAGAATGCTTATAATGAATTTGCTTGGCTTATGTTCCTTCCTGTGCTATTTGCTTGGCTTATGT
>JAQQPU010006723.1:5875-17831 GCA_029168905.1 Artemia sp. Kazakhstan ARC1039
ACGATTATAGCATTTCATCGAATGTTATAAGGTTTTCTCGTGAGCCAACCTCCACACTTTTTTTTGCTTTTTTTAATCCTCCCCCCCCCATATAACCTCATAATCCAGCTGTCAAAATACCCTCCTTCTATTGATGTTTAAAATTCAAGCAAAGATAAACGTATTCAAATAAAATTCTTTACCCTGGCTCACGAGAAAACCTTATAACATTTGATGAAATGCTATAATCGTATGAACACGATGTTTTTACTAAATAGGAAGAAAGGTCTATATTTCAATGGTCTCTGTCTAGTTTTTGATGAGTAGTAAGCAATTGAGACTAAAGTTTTGGACAGTAAGGAAAAATTTATGTCAAGTAAGGTAAAAGTGGCAAGTCACCAGCTGTGGATAGTAACTAGTGATAAATCATTAGGAGCGGCAACCCTGGGCCAAAAGGTGATTTTCGAAGAGATTCGGGAAACCGATTTTTTTTTGGGGGGTGGGGGTGTTGCACAGAGATTTTCTGGGAAACCCTCGAAATTTTGGGGATAGTGGAAGCACTGGAATTTTCTGACAAAATTTGCCAACAATTTTTACTTAGTCATAAAAACTGCCGCTTAATTTGGTTACCTGGTTACCCCACTTATTGCACACCTCCTTCCCCCCAAAGAAAAGAATCCCTAAGTGTTTAGACTTCGGATGCCTACTTTAGCAGGAGAGGAGGGAGATCACGTAATCCCCCCCCCAACCTTTGTTTTTCTCGCATTTTAATGAGAAGGGATTAGGGGTAATTCTAAGGACCCTATCCTTCTTACAAATTCGGAAAAGTAATTTTAAAATATGTAGTTTTATATTTAGTCATAAAAACTGTTCTTCGTTGCAGTTCTCATTCATCACGCAGCTCCCGTTCATCGTCTGCTTCATCACGCAGCTCAAGAAGCTCTTCATCTTCATCAACGACCTCTAAAAGTAGTAGTGTAACCAGTACAACGAGTAGCAGCAGT
The DNA here is from genome assembly GCA_029168905.1 of Artemia sp. Kazakhstan ARC1039. Lineage (NCBI taxonomy): Eukaryota > Metazoa > Arthropoda > Branchiopoda > Anostraca > Artemiidae > Artemia > Artemia sp. Kazakhstan ARC1039. The sequence goes on from JAQQPU010006723.1 coordinate 6,859, forward strand.
GCTTCATCTGCAGAGGGAGTGCCTGTTCTAAAAGACAGGAGGTTAGTTTTATTTTATTTTGATTCTTAGCTGTAATCTTTTTTTTGGGTTTCTATGAGCTATTAGGATTGCTCCGTCTAGCCCTTTTCTTAAAAAAAAAACCTCCTGTTTACTGAAAAGCCAAATTTTTCCTTGTTTATTTCTTGTAATATTTTTCGAAGTGTGGAATAAATAAGAAAATGCACCCAGCTCTGTGCTTATACGCCCTTTTTGCTATGTTAAGCACAAGCGCATGCAACTAACATTTTAGAGGGTAGGGGGCTCGTTGCAAAAGGGCTCAAAATAAGGCGAAAATGTTAGTACACCATACCGAAAAAGCTTAAAGCACAGTAACTACAATGGCTTGGACTTGTGTCGAGAATGAATCCAGGTGGACTTCCAGAAATCTCTTTAGAGGGCTACATAGATGGACTGTCTAGATTTTCTCATCTCTATGGATTTGCAACATTTAATAATCACCAGTCGTATCTGGAACCTTTTATCAATACGGGTGAAAAATAAAATTGTGGAGGGGCTATAACCTATCTCAGAGAATGAGAGGAACTTAAGTAAGTAAATAACAGACAAAAAGTATATTTTTTTTATAGTACGTGACTTTTTGTTATTCTCAGTTGTTAAAAGGGAGGTATCAAACTGGTTAATCCCCTTTCTTCCTGAACACGGTTTTGACATTTAGTCTATTAAAATGAGTACTTGCGAATTTGGAGAACATTTCAAGTAAAGATCTATTGAAGTGGTTAAGTTCTTTGATAAAAATTTCTGTCTAATATACATGTTGTATTTGTCCATTATCTCATTTCCGCAAAATTCATAAATAAGAAGTTTTGCTGAAACATATAGTCTAATCTTAATCTTGTAATTCAATCGTGAGAGAGATTCCATTCTCCCCAGGGGTGAGCATAATATCTTCCCAGGTCGGAAAAAGAATGAATTTCTTGGCCATTTTTTTGCTGGTACTGAATTTATAACTGATTTTGGGGGAACCCCGTCAGCACCAAGTGAGTGCGTCTTAAAAATAAAGTATACCATTAGGTATTATAGTGTATAGAGTCAAAGGACATTCCGTTGCTCTAAGTAAGAAATAATGTGTTTCTCTATCCAGTTACGCATTTACATCATTCAAAAGGGCTAAATAAATGCAATAGAAAAGCCCATAGCCTATTCTTGAAAGAGGTGATCGATCTGTTTGCACAATAAAAATCGTTGATACTATAAAGAAGCAGCAGATGATGTTTGTTTGGATGTAGATGTTCAGTGGGAATGTATTATTTTGACTTATGCACAAATTGAATTGAACTTTATTAATAACCCGCCTAACAATCAACAAGAAAACAATGGAGCACAAACAAGAAAAAGAAAACCAATAACAGTCAATACCAACACTGGGAAACTACACATAAAAACTACTTGAGAAGGTAGACCCACTCATGGGGCAAAGACTAGTTTTTTCTCAAAAAGTAATCGTCTCTTCAACAGGCTCTTTCCTGATATCTTTCTTATTACCGGTACTCAAAATCTTCCAAAAGGAGGACAAAAACAATATGTGAACAGGTTAACTGTGTTATAAAGACGATCCAGGTACTTGCGGTTTGAGTTTCTTCGGCTAGTAACAACTCAAGTATATGCAACGCGTATTTTTTTCGAAACATATCCAAGAGGTAAACCTCGAAAAGTATGATCAATCGTAGGCCAAGGTACATGATATGATTAGACAGTGTTACATTAATTTCACATAGTCTCATTGTAGAAACCTCCTCTGGGCAGTTAAAAAACAAAACAGCTGACGTATCCACATTAAATTGCTGACCAATAGCCGCATAACTTTTTTGCAAGCCGTCAAAAATTATTTTCTAAAGACGTCAGCAATCGAGACAAATTTAGCTGGTCATCCGCAAAACCCAAAGGTGATACATCAGTATGTTTAAAAATGTAACTTCGATGACATGACTTCCTGTGCTTATTGACACTGTTATTATACTAAGTCGGAAAAGTTGTAGCGCCTTGCCAAATCATCGCTTGGATCACCCTCTTGCAAACGAACGCGAAGCCTAAGATTCTTATACATATCGTGCTGTGATCGCACGATAGAACAATCCACACCTCGCTTACGCATTTCAACTAATATCTGGGCATCAATTCTAGAATCAAAGGCTCTTCTAACATCATACTGGCCCAAATTCAAAGTTTACTGTGAATGAGGAGCCTCAAGTAATATATTAGCAAGAATGTGAAGTACATGGGTGCACCCAAAGCCCTTACAGAGACCAAACTGATGCGGAGGCATTTTAAACGTATCATAAATCTCATCAAACAGTAATATTTCAAATTACTTACAAAATACAGAAGAAATAGGTACTTACGAGTAACCATTATGTAAGAAGAAGTCTGTTGGCATCAATAACACCGTCTTGGCAAAAAGAAGAATCCGTCAATACGGAATGGTTCGAATCCAATTTTAATCGGGGTCGTTATGGCAACAGGCAGTGAACTTTTCAAAGAATAATACAATTTAAACGCTCGCGAGGTTCTGTACCTGATTGCTTTCTCACAGTCTTTCGAGAGACTCTTCAAATAATCCTCTGCCACATTACTGGGCAAGCATTTCACGAGGCTGATGAACTGAGAACTAACAATTCGATTTTTGATTTTTTGGGTACTTTTAAAGGTCGTTGTTTCGAAGATTAAGATAGCTGTCATTCCTTGTTTCTCCGTTTGAATACTGTATCATCTAGCAATTTATCTTTCGGGGCCAAACTTGTTATAAACTTTTTTCGCTACTCCGAATCGTCGAATTCGGGAGGCGTATTTTTTTACGACTACTAAGAACAGCGGTTTTAGTACATCCAAAGGCTTAGTTGATGGCAATAAAGCAGTGGACTAATTTTTGAACTCTTCAAAAATCTTTAAGCCCCCCATTAAACTATCTAGCTTCCGAGACACAGCTTGTAGCTCAGTGTCCATTTTCCTCGACAGTACATCCACTTGGGCAGTAATATGGACTGATTTTATCTCCACATGGGGAAAATGACTCCGTCTTAAGGATTGCGAATGTTGGAAGCTTTTTACCGTCTTTAGCACAGCGTCATATTATTTTTGCACTATCTTTCAAGTGTTCAGAGTCTTATTACATTCGTCTAGTCGTTCATTGTACCCAGATTCACCTTCATTTTAAGCTCACAGCAGTTTGTTCTCTTCCATAATGCTTGTATGATCAAAAAAATCGAGTTCTTTGTTAACAAACACCTCCGTCTTTATGCCCTTTGCTATACATCGAGAAACAAAGTTGAAAACTGCATTTAACACCAGCGTTGACCCCATTTCAAGATCACTTTCGTCAAAACACCTTAAAATAAACCAAATAAAGCCCAATAACCGTTATTCTAATTCGTTCTAAAATCAATTATCAAGCGCATACGATAGGCACAATTTCCATTTTAAAATGTCACTACGCAGATCCGAATACTTCGAGAGCTGAATGAATTCTCGGAAGACTGCTTTCAGAAGACTCTCGTTCAGATTACCAAAAGAGTTAGCAAGGGCAGTGTCAGTTTTTGCTACCTAATCCCCTCAGATTAAGAGAATCTTTCCGGTCAGGTATAACGGCTCATGCAATAGCTAACTGTCACTCTTCTGCTTGCCTAATCAGAGATTGATGATGCACTTTATCGCTCAAAAATATAGATGCTGCTGTATATATAGTTTGAAAATAGTATGGATGGTGACTTGACGGATTTGTAATAGTAGATGCCACTCGCAAAGAAATAAAAGAGAAAACCTACAACAATACTTGGTGAGGGTTCAAAAAAAGGCACACCCTCAAAAAATATCGTTAAAGGAAGCCAGAAAGATTAGACAGCAGGCTTATATGGTATAAAGCAACAATACCTAGACTTCGAACCGACAAAATAATTTGACGTAATAAGAATATCAAGATGCCGTGTAAAATGAGTAAGTTTATCTGCTTCTTAAGTTTGTAGCTTCTTTCATGCATATAATTTATTTTCAGGGTTGAAATTTTAGTGTAGTTCTATTACTTAGTCATGTTTTCAGAGCCGGAAAAAAAGAAATTGTTGAGAAGTCTGTTGAGAAGCGTCGTTCGATAGACCGAGTTGAAAAACGCCCTGAACGTGCTGAGAGGCGTCGAAGTCCTGATAAAAGGCGAAGCACTGAACGCAAAGGCATCTCACCTTTGCGTCGTCCTGATGCTCGCAGAAGAAGCCGAAGTATATCTAGAGATCGTAAAAGAAGATCGCCGTCGCCTTTGAAGCCGTGTAAGATTCATATTGGACATTTGACCAAAAACGTGTCAAAGGTTTGTCTACTGTTTTAATATCGTAATTTAGAAAGTATTTGGTTATATTTTATCGCGTCTATACAAGAAGGGTGGGGGCTATAGATAAGAATCCCTCATTAAGAGAGTTCTAGCTTAAAGAATTTTCTTTGAAAAAAAGGAGCAAAACATGTTTTCTTTTTCGTGTAGAATCTAAAAATATAACATTTTTCGGAGCTGGACAGTCCCAAGTTTGGAGTTCTTCTCCCTCCCAAGGGAGGGAGGATGTACTTATAGACCTAGTCTTTAATTATTCCCAAAACCCTCAAGAAAAACCTAAAAACAAATACTTTGATTTTTAAATATTTGATTAAGTAAAGATAAATTGATCATCGTCCATGCTCCATTGTTTTAAAATCAAATATTTTTTTTGCTTAATCGTCTTATAAAATCATTTACTACCGATGAGAACTTATTGCAACATTTATGCACACACTCCTCTGCCCCAACCAGTTCAGAATTTTGCCTTGTCTCTTTTTCCTTTAAAGAAGTTCCCACCTCCTTGCCTGAATTTTTGCAACTACGAATTTGTCACCTCTTGGGTTTCATCTGGCCTCAGAAGGATTGCCAGAAACACAATAAGTAATCATTTTTTTTCTTGTTTAGACAGCTTAGTGTTCTTAATATTATTTACAAACCCACTCCTGCACCCATGGGCGCCCATAAGCTGAATTTCAGGGGGAGGGGACTTACCTGGTCTAATTGGCGCTTCCAATGCTTTGTGATAGAAATCTAAAAACGAAAAATATAGAAATAAGGCAGTGTCATTCAGCCAGGGAGATGGGGGCTGGCCCCCAACCCCCAACCGCTTATGGGTGCCCATGCTTGCACCTTAAACTCTCAAACCTTCCAAAAATTTGCTCATTTTGTTAACACTTCAACAAAGGATACTCAAATCACCTGCGTAATCGAAGGTTCAGAGATTTTACCTTCTCATTTGATGCCAGATTCTTCCTTAGCCTTTGCTGTGTTTTCTAAGACAAAATCGATCAAAGTAATGCAATTAAACAGGCACACAAAATAATCTTCCTAATTCGTGTTTCTACTACCAATCAACCAGTAATGTCTTTTCATACCTTCTGCAATATCACTTTCATACATGTCATGAGTCACTTTAACGTAGTTAACAACTACTACTACTAACAACTCACTACAATACCAAGCTGCCTGAGGTAAACACAGCTGCGCATGCTCCTCCTCCATTCCAATCTGTTCAAATCTTCCCTTTTTACGCCTCCCAGGATATTCCAATTTCCTTTAAATCCTTTCTTACGACCCCTTCCCAATTCATCCGGGGACGACCTGCCATACTAGATACAGGGTATACCAAACAAGGATAAGACCTTCACTGAGTCATTCCTTTAATTAAAAAAAGATAAAAAAACCCGATTATAATGAATAAAAATAGAAAGAGTAAAAATGCACAAACTCAAGTTTGGATGGATTCCATTACTCCCTTTTACTTAGACTTCATGGGGGCCCCTCCCCATGGGCATCCATAAGGGGACAGGGGGCACCAGCCTCCCTGGCTGAATGACGCTGCCTTCTATTTTTATATTTTTGTTTTGAGATTTCCATTATACAGCATTGGAACTGCCAATTAGACTAGGGAAGCCCCGCCCTAAAATTCATTAAAAAAAATTGTATTGTCTAATCCTATGTTTTGTAACCTTTTGAGCAGTGATGGGACGATGCAAACATTTTTTTCTGATTCTGATACCGATTCAGAGTTTACTTCACAGTCCCAATTCTGATACAATTCCCGGCTCCAGTTCTGAGTCGAGTTGATTTTGGTATTTTATAAATCTGTTCCACAGGGTTGAGTGGAATGATAACCCTCTAAAATAAAGGTCCTTTTAGTCGTTATATGTTTGACCACTCTGTTTAATTTTTCAATTTGTTTTTTAATTTATGTTTAATTTTCCGGTTTCTACGTCTGGAAAAGAAAATTTGTTTCTTAAATCATGTTAAAATATGCGTGCCCAGTATGCATTTTCATTTTCCGTTCATATTTGGTCACTTAAACTTCCCTTTTTAACACATTCCAATAATTATGCGCTTAATAGATCTGAAGGAGAAACAAGAAAGTCAACCATCCCAACAAGTTAAAACATAAAAGCGATAGAAATAAATGAATGTATGAAGAGCATAGATATTACAGAGGAGAGGGGGGTAAGGGCCAGAGAGGAAACAAACGGGGATTGAGAAGTAGAGGCGGGGTTAAGCAACTGAAAGAAGAAGATAAAGGAACAGGAAAATACAACCTAACTAAGCGATGGTAACCAAATTACAACACGGAAAAAAGGGGAAAAAATATCGGAAAAGACTTTTTAATTTGAAGAAAAAAGGGTGCGAATTAACAGTAGCTGCGATGGAATTTCAACGTGAAATAGAAAGTACAATCACTAAATATTAAAGTTGCTATGGTAGGCCTTATAACAGCTATGAATAGCAACTTAAGGAACTTATCGACATTCAGGGGGTTTCGTAATCCTTAGAATTGATCAGGCTATTCATTGTGTATAGTTTTTGAACCGGTAGTTCAGGCTGAAAACAATAGCAATGAAAACAGAATTCAAGACCCTTTAAGAGCATTTTAAAAACTGTCCTAGGAAGTTGTTCTTGACAAATTTTAGAAAATATCACCTTACAGTAAAGATCCTAATCGAGTGGGATATTTGATTTTTATCTTGCTTTTTTTCATATTGTAAGGGACTCTTCGTGCCTGGACCCTTATGAAATCTTTGTGATGGTTCCATTGCAACAGAACCACCGTGTAACTGAACCCCAAGCAACTGAACCACTGTAACTGAACCCCAAGCAACTGAACCACCGTGTAACTGAACCCCAAGCAACTGAACCACTGTAACTAAACCATGCAACTGAACCACCGTGAAACTGAACCACCATGCAACTGAACCCTGCATAACTGAACTCTCATGCAATTCAAACATAGGACTTTCATTGGGTAAAACACAAGTTAGAATCTTTACATGTTCAACCTTGTTAGAATTGTTTGCTTATTAAAGTCATAATATAAATGACTGTCAAGATGATTAATAAAAAGCTCTGTTTTCTTGTCATAAAAACAAAGAAAATCGGTCATCACAAACTCTTAAAGCCATATTTATTTCTCCTTTTTTATGTCTGTAAATGGGACTCCCCTTCGTCCAGTCACTGTCTACGGGTGTAGGCGTTTACCCCTCTCCCTCTCCCAAGGAAAAACCCTTTCCTGGAAAATACCCCCTCGCGGAAGACACGGTTTGCCAAAATGGAATATTTCTTAGTTTAGCTGAGAAGTGCCAAAGAAAGTGGAAAGGAAGAATTTATGTGTAAGTCTTGCCCCCCCCCCCCCTTCGAAAAACTCCCACGCGGAAAATGTCCGTATGTTTCCCAATAACAAACACTATCTGTAATCAATGGACAAATTACAAAACATAAAAAGGTACTTAAACTTCTGCAATGGGGTTCTCTTGATTGTTTTGTAGCTAGGAAGAGAGGGAGATACCTCAAAGTGTGCATTTTAGTGCCAAAACATCTCAACTCTCATTGAGCCATCGAATAAATATAGAATTAGCTCTAGAGGAGAGACGAGAGGAGGATGGAGGTTGAAATTAGTTATAATTCCCAGGCAGTTCTAGTCTTTTTTTATAAGTCGAAAGTGATTGGATACCAACCAACCGCAAGGGGTATTTTTTGGGGGGAGATTTTCAGCGGAGGTATTTTGCGCGAGGTGGTATTTCCCGGAGGTATTTTCCGGGGGAGGGGCAGGTTGTCCTCTAATCACTTTTTACTTTTAAAAAGGGCACTAAAACTTTCAATCTCCAATCGAACAATAAAACGTGACTAATAAACATGATTAACAAAAAAAAACCACAGTCCACGGGCAAGGGCTGTAGGTTATTTCAAGTTACCCATTGTTAAAATTCAAGGATTTTGTAGAAGAGATGGTCATACAAACTTTGGAGAAGGCTCATTCGATTGGAAATTGAAATTTCAAGTTCAATTTTGAAAAATCCAAGGTAATCAGAAGACAATCAGCCTCTCCCTTTTAACCGCCATTTTCCCCCAAATGCATCCGATTTAATTTTTTTTTTTTTAAATAATCTAAAGGTCAAATAACCATGTCTCCGGGGTTAACAGCCCCACCAACAGCTCCTCGAGCAAGGGTTGTAAGTTAAACTAGTTACTCAATGTTAACAAATAAGTTTTTTATGGAAACGATTTTGTATGAACTTAGGGGGGAGGGGGTGCTCATTCGATTGAAAATCATAAGTTTCAGTGTACTTTTTAAGAGCTAAAAATGATCGAAGGGCTTCCGCCCCACCCTCTTTTTTCCCCAAATACATCCGATCGATAATTTTGAGATGACCATTATATTTAAAACAGATCAAGGGTTAAATAACTATGCCTCCAGGGTTCACAACCCCTAGCTCCTGGTGCTCTGTAATTTATGCAAGTTACCTATTGCTAACATTAGACCCCGGCACCGCGCCGGCGAATCGACCGAACGCCGCCAACAAGAGGCCCGGTTGACCGCCACGGAATTCTCGCTACGCTGCCGGCGTGCCGCCACCGGCATAGGCGGTGGCATTTGGCTAGTTTTGAATTAATTTTGCGGCAATTCTTTATTGCGTCAACCGCAAAGTCGGAGCTTTTCTTTCTCGTTTGGTTTAGTATTTCGATTTTCCTGATTAGAAATCAAGCAGGGCTTGCACCATCCCCGAATTTTCGGGTATTTCACCGAAAATCTATGCGTCACCCCGAAAAAAAATTTGGTTCCCCGAATCCCCAAAAATCACCCAATCACGGTGCCACCCCTAGCGATTTATCACCAGTGACTTTCCCTGCCAAATATTACTTTGCATACCGTAATTCTTCACTACTCTCTTGTTCGTCAATTTTCGTCTCTTTTGTTACTTAGCATAAAAACCAGACAGATGCAATCTCAATATATACAGTGCTTCATATGTTGACAAAAAAGTATCATCTTTATGAAATGAGATTAAATCATTTCGAATGCAGCTTCCCAATTGCTATTTCTTAGATCATTCGTAGTCAAGAATTTTATTTTTAAGTTGAATAGAACGCATTCACTACTATACAGCTTCAGTTGGATTTTGAAATTGATAGTCGACAGATTGTTTCAATAATCTTCTTTCTGAAAATACAATCTTCTTTCTGAAAATTTTTATCCCCCCCCCCCCCCCAAAAAAAAAAAACATCCATTGAGACAAAATTTATCTATAGACTAAGCTATGTACAAGGTTGGAAATTAAAGATTGAAACGGAAGTTACCCCAAAAATATGGTTAAAAAAAAACATTGTAAATTAATGCCTATAGGGGGGGATAAGGGGCTATCATTTTTAAATGATAATACCTCTTTCTTTAAATTGAAAGCAGGGATGCCAAAAAGATAATTATTTTTTTTTGTCATTTAAAGTGGAGACGGAATAAAATGATATTAAATTCCCTGGGAAACGATTGAAATATTTGATAGACCCAGGGCCCCATATTGGAACTTGTTCATTGTCTTGGGTATTTTGCGATTTCTCATAGGCTACTGGCCTAATTTGGCTTTTGTGCGTTCTCCCTTCTAATTAGATCTTTTGGATCTTATTGAATGCCATGGCGAATCTATGACTCAGATTTCCAATAATTTGAGGTATATCTGAATAATTTCGACATTTTTGTTGTTGTCATTGTACCCCTTTACTCATACCCTCATTTTTATTTATTTTTTTTTTTTTCAAGGAACACTAAGCTGTGTAACGTTATTTCGCGTGTTTGTTTGAACCATATAGTGACCTAGTTAATTATTAAGTAAATTATTTTTTTCAATGTAAAACTGAGACGGTATCCTGTCAAGGTGGTATCCAGAGGGGAGGGGGTATTACATTTAAATGATAATATCTCGAATTTTTTTTTATTGAAAACAGGGATGCCAAAAATTTAATTCTTTTTTTTTAATTTAAAGCAGAGACGGTATCCTATCAAGGTGGTAATTTTTGTGAGCATTTGGAATTCAAAGCTTAAACTCAATAATTGATACTAAATCTCCTAACATTTTGCTTGGATTAAAAGTGACGAAATAGGACGAAAATCTCAACATCTTCCAGGAGCTACTTCAATCTGCACATTATTTCATTTATTTGCATTTAAAACGGATGAGCTTTTCATTTCTTACTTAAGAAAATAGCTGGCACTTCTTTTTTCTTCGTACCGAATAAACCATTAAGTGTGTTTTGTTTCATTGTAATTGAAGTGTTCTCATGTGAAGTGTTCATCATGTATTTTTCGATTTGATAAATTTACTCCTTATAGATGCAGTTTATAATTCAGCTGATATTAGGTATTTATGAGTTTATAATTTGGAATGAATCCCCAAAAGAAAAAATAAATAATATCCAAAAGAGCAGCCAAAAGCAATAAAAAAAGCAGCAGTTAAGCATTAGTCTACATGACATATATTCTATAAAGAAGCCAAAAAAACATAAAAATGTATTTTTTTTTTTAAATTGTTATTAAAAACCGGTTTTTAATACAAGGAAGGCTTTTTAGGAATCCAAAAGAGCAAAAAAAAAAAAAAAAAAAAAAAAAAAA
>JAQQPU010006723.1:17931-41451 GCA_029168905.1 Artemia sp. Kazakhstan ARC1039
GAAGTTTTGTATGCAGTAATGCTCGATGAAAAAAAAAAAACTACTAAATACTTCAACTATTATGCAAGGGTTCTGAAGCGCCACAGCCATTTCGTTTCTACCAGATTTCTACTTCTCTTGATGAATAACGAAGAAGACCGGTTTCCAGCCAGTGACTTGTGAAGTTTTGAACTCATGAATAGGCCCGAATCTGTTGTAAATTTAAGCTGTGATTTGAGAAAGACTGATGAAAACATTAATGTTTGCGGTCAACATTGATCGTGCCGGCGGCGCACCACCGGTGCTGTTTTTGGCCTCGCCGCAGCCGGTCTTCCCTCATCAGCGTGGCGCCGGGGTCTAGTTAACATACAAGGTGTTGTTTTTTTTTTATCAAGAAGAGAGGGCATGTTTGATCCTATAAATAAAAAAAGCATGAAGCATTAAAGTCAAACCTTAGGGAAATGTCAAGAATTATGCCAAACACAATTAAAATACATTTTTCCTTTATTGAAAAGGAAATAGCGGTAATATCTACAATTGCTGGTGGTATCAGCCATCACATCGTTCGGAAAATGTTTAGAAGCATCTTCAACTAAATCAAGAGGTACTTGGTGCATCTACTTTTACATGACGACGTATCCACAATGTGTCGAGAACAGCTGAGGGTGTAAACCTGATGGTATGAAGTTTAAACTTTCTGGGCATGTTGAAGGAATGTTAAAAAAAAGGTTGGAGCAACAAGTCACCCTCCCATATGCCTTTTAGCTGTAATCTACTCAGACATCTTATCAAAATTCGTTATCTAGATTGACGAAGGTCAAATATTTTAAACACATATGTTTATTACTTAACGTCCAGAAAGGTCTGATTTATCTGAAGAAAAAGTGAAATAAAATCAGCTTTAATGGTTTGTGACATCCGATTTTTTTTTTGCAAAAATTAAACAGATCTTTTATGAATGTTCTTGACAGGCGGTTATATCATGACTTTAAGAAAGAAATAATTCCAAAATGGTTGAATATGTATCTAACTTGTGTTTTACCCATTTATATTGCCTCATATTTTTAGAATACTGAAAAACTGAGTTCAGTGGTTCAGTTGACCGATGGTTCAGTTGCACGGGGGTTCTGTTAAATAGGGTTGAGCTGTACGGGGGTTTAGTTAAATGGGGTTCAGTTGCCTGGAGGTTCAGTTACACGAGGGTTCAGTTGCACAGGGGTTCAGTCAGACGCACACCCTTTGTGATTTTGCGACCTTTTCCCTGTTTTCTATTTAATTTTATTTTCCGGGGTTTCCCCTCCCTCTTACCCTAAGTAAATTTTAGTTCAAATGATAAATCAGTCTTAAATTCAAACAGAACTGATCAATTATACATTTCACTTCAATGACATAGATAACACTTTTTTCCTTTTTTTGCGGAAGTCCACAAATGCGTAAGATTATGATTATTTTGATAGCCTTTTCCTAAAATGGGAGGGGGGGGGATTGACTAGTGATATCGTAATAAAATCTAGCTTTTGTTCGATGATAGGGTTATATTTGTCTAGTAAATCTAAGCCTATTACAAAATTTTCTTTTTCTTCAAAAATAAAATTTTATAATGAAATCACTTTAGAGCCGAGAAATGACTGATGCTTTCGATTCTAGGGAAAGCACAGATTTTTCCGATTCTATTCCAATGAATAGTCCCACACATTGTATATCCATTTTTCCAAAGATTATGTTAAATGGGGAGACACCCATATTGAAGTACCGAAGTGGAACGCAAATCAACACCCCCCCGCCCCCCCCCAAAAAAAAAGGAGAAAAGGCTCAAGAAAAACCCATAATAAAACACATCAATGCTCCAATTGCACTTCAATGTAGCGTTAACTAAGATAATGATTTTTTCTACACCCAAAATAACCATTTTTGCCAGTGCGAGATTTTTATCTTTATTTTGCCACCCAGAACAATTAAATGTAATGTTTTCAGGGCCTCCATCTAAAAGGAAATGTCGATTAGTCACTCCTTCGTGATCCATTTAGGTCCAGAAGCAGCTCTCAAAAGACTTGTAATTAAATTCAGCAAAATCTAGGGATCGCTTATGTACCCCTCAACTTGTAACAATTAAATTAAGATGTGCTTTCATTTATTCTATTGATAGGATTATTATAATTATTATTATGGGCTTCACTGAGTCAAGGCTCAGCTCACAAAGTTCCATTGCCCCCACAACCCCCCATAAAAGAAAAAAAATATTTAGCACCAATAGTTGGTGGCTATTGGTGCTGCCCTTGCCTGTGATATTTTGAGACAGGGCTTGCCTATCTCTTTTTTCCCGCTTCGTAGAAGAGTTTCTATTGATATTTTCAGGGCGTTCACCAATGTTTCCCCTATCCCGAGAACCCCAGCTTCAGGCTTGTTTGGGCAGACAACTCTCGTCCCTCAAAAGAGAGGGGGGAGTCATCCAGCACTTGCCAGCCATCAGCGGCACCTGGATATCAGAACCTGTACTAGAAAGAGAACTTCTTCCTCCCATCTCGGAATGCTCCTCAAGGGAAATCCTCTCGTGCCATGGTCAGTGCTGGATATGTTCGGGGGGACCGAGCCTCCAACCCCCACCCACACAGTATGATTTTGGCAGCCATTATTGGCTTTAATCCGTTTAACCTTGGCAGTATATTCCACAAAATACCCTGCCTCCAGGTGAGATCCTGGGCAAATGACCAGTAGATGAAGAGTGACCGAAATTAGGTGCAGTATGTGTCTGTGCAGCTAATTGTAACATTACGTCTCCGTGCCTCATTAGCTTTAGGGCTGTCTCTTTTCTCTCAACTGTAGAGGCAGCTATTGAAGTTTACACCTTGTTTGATGGTTATGTCACCTGAAATTGAACCATATATTAATATTACTACTAAAAGTACCAAGCCATCTAAGGTTAATACAGCTCTATGCACTGCTCCTTCGCCCCTATCTATTCAAAGCCTAACTCCTTCTCCCATCCCACGTGTTTCCAATTTCCTTGAAAGTCTTTCTTATGGCCTCTTCTGAACCCATCTACTAAAACACCTTCTCTCTTTTACAGAGCTTCAAACTTTTCAATAATATCCTTTGCCGTATTTTAACTTCCCTCCCAAAGACATCCTCTGACATTTAGCAAATTATTTTGTTAATAGGATTCATTGTTATCTTAGGCAGTGCAATAGCGCTGCCTAAATAAAGAGCGACGTGGGCACAATGTATTATTTATTTTTTTTTTTTTTCCTGGGCACTTCGTATCGAAGGAGTTGTCGTAGAAACTTCGAAAGGAGCTCATTCAATTGGAAATCCTGGGGGATAGTGCTCTTTTGAATAGTCGAAAGTTATTGGAGGGTAACTAAGACCCCTGCCACGCCCACTATTTCCCAAAACAAGTCCAATCCAAGTTTTGAGATAGCTACTTGTTCAAAGTAGTTGAAAGGTCCGGAAATTATGTCTTTGAGGAAAACAAACACCCCCCACAGCCCTCAGGGCAGGTTGTAAGTTATGTCCTGGGGGTATATAAGGCATATATAGAAAGGATGATCGTATGAATTTCGTAGGGGGCTTATTGAATTGGTTATCAGAAGTTTTAGTGCCATTTTTGAGATTCAGAATGATCGGAGGGAGGATACCCACCCCCCACGCCTCATATTTTCCCAAAATCCATCAGATAGAAATTTTGAGATGACCATTTGTTGTCTTAGGAACTTCGAAAAGAGCTCATTCAATTGGAAATTGAGAGGGCTATTGCCCTTTTTAATAGTCAAAAGTGATTGGAGGGCAACTAACCCCCTCCCACGCCCACCATTTCTCCAAACATGAAACAAAATTTCGAGATAGCTATTTTGTTCAACATAACTGATAGGTCCGGAAATTATGTTTTTGAGGATGACAACCCTCCAGAGCCCTCAGGGCAAGGGTTGTAAGTTATGCCCTGGGGGCATATAAGGTACATATAGAAAGGGTGATAGTACACATTTCTGAGCGGGATCATTGGATTGGTAATCGGAGGTCCTAGTGCATTTTTTAATTCTCAGATTGATCGGAGGGTGGATACCCTCCCCCACACCCCATATTTTCCCGAAATGCGTCTGATAGAAATTTTTAGATTGCCATTTGTTGTCGTAGAAACTTCGAAAACAGCTCATTCGATTGGAAATTGAAAGAGCCAGTGCCCTTTTTGATAGTCGAAAGTGATTGGAGGGCAACTAGCCCCTCTTCCAAGCCCACCATTTCGCCAAACACATCCAATCAAAATTTTGAGATAGTCATTTTGTTCAACGTAACAGAAAGGTCCGGCAATTATGTCTTTGAGGATGTGCCCCCCCCCCACAGCTGTCAGGGCAAGGGTTGTAAGTTATGCCCTTGGGGTATATAAGGTATATATAGAAAGGGTGATCGTGTAAAACTTCGGAGGGGGCTCATTGGGCTGGTAATCAGAAGTTCTAGTGCCCTTTGTAAGACTCAGATTGACCAAAGGGTGGATACCCCCCCCCCTTACACCTCACATTTTCCCGAAATACATCTGATTGAAATTTTGAGATGGCGATTTGTTGTCGTAGAAACTTCAAAAATAGCTCATTCGATTGTAAATAGAAAGGATTAGTGCTCTTTTTATTAGTCAAAAGTGATGGGAGGGCAACAAGACCCCCCACCCACGCCCATCCATTCCCAAAACACATCTAATCAAAATTGATAGCCATTTTGTTCAGCGTAGTTGAAAGTTCTGGAAATCATGTCTTTGACAACCCCCATACCTTCTCAAGACCAGAACATAATTTGCACTTCACTGAAAACAGAATACATTTAAAATGATTTCACTTTGTTTTTACTTTTTTAAGTTTTTTTTACAAGATATTTGAAGGGGGAGTCCTCCCTAAAAAAGTTTCTCCGACATAGAAATAGTAGCCCATGCTATGGATTCTTATAGAAAAAAACTGAAAAGATATACAATATTATTTTTTCAAGGAAAAAGACTATGTCAATAAAAAACAAACAGAAATTAATTTAAAAACTTTTTCCACAAAACAAGTTTTTCAAAGAAAAGTAAAGAGCTCCATTAAGCCAAGAATGAACAAAAATTAAGTCGAATAATCTTCCAAGCGTAAACTACCACAAATCACTATAAATAAATAAATGAAACTCAAAACGAGCAAAAATTAACATAAGTACGGCTGATAACCATACCATCTCAAAACCAGAACACAATTTGTGCTTTACTGAAAACAAAATATGTTTGAAATGTTTTCACCTTTCTTACTTTCATAAATAAAAAAAATCAAAACCTTAAGGAATAAATTTCAGTATATGTCAATTAAACTGAATCGAATGAGCTATTTTCGAAGTTTCTAAGACAACAAATGGCCATGTCAAAATGTCTTATCAGATGCGTTTCGGGAAAATCAGAGGTGTGGGTGGGGGTATCCATCCTCCGATCACTTTTAATCTTTAAAACGTGTATTAAAAATCTAATTACCAATCCAATGAGCCACCTCTGAAGTTTATACGACCATCCTTTCTATAAAACCTTATATGCCCCCAGGGCATAACTTGCAACCCTTGAGCTGAGGGTTGGGGGGGGGGGGGGGGGGGGGGTGTTGTCATCCTCAAAGACATAATTTTCGGACTTTTAAACTACACTGAACAATATGGCTATCTCATAATTTTGATTTGATGTTTTTGGGAAAATCGGGGGCTTGGGGGATGTGGTAATTCCCCTTAAATCAATTTCAACTATTAAAATGGACACTAGCCCCTTCAATTTCCAATCGAATGAGTCTTTTTCGGAGTTTGAACAACAATAAATGGCCATCTCAAAATTTCTATGAGATGCATTTCGGGAAAATACGAGGTGTGTGGGGGGGGGGGGGGGTATCCACTCTCCGATCACTGAATCTTAAAAAGGTACTTGAACTTCTGATTACAAATCCAATGAGCCCCTTCCATAGTCTGTACGATCACCCTTTCTGTATAAACCTTATATAACCCTAGGACATAACTTACAATCTTTGTCCTGAGGGCTGTGGGGGGGGGGATGCCATCCTCAAATACAAAATTTCCGGACCTATCAACTATGTTGAACAAAATGGATATCTCAAAATTTTCATTGAATGTGTTTGGGGGAATGGTGGGTGTGGGAGGGGGGTTAGTTGCCCTCCAATCACTTTTGACTATTAAAAAGGGTACTAGCCGTTTCAATTTCCAATTGAATGGGCCCTTTTGGAGGTTTGTACGACAAGTCGTTCGATACCAAGTGCCCTGGTCTAAGACCAACAAAAAACAAATACATTTTGCCCAGATCACTCTTTACTTAGGCAGCGCTATTGCACTGCCTCTGATTTCTGTTTGTTTTGAGTTTCATTTATTTGTTGATAGTGATTTGTGGTAGTTTTTCGCTTGTAAGATTATTTGATTTAATTTTGCTAATTCTTGGCTTAATGGAGCTCTTTTACTTTCCCTTGAAAAACTTGTCTCGCGGAAAAAGTTTTTTAAATTAATGGCTGGAAAGTTTGATTTAAGGCTATATATAACTGTATGATATTCTTATTTAAAATTTGACCGACTCTTATGTAATCGGTATCCACATAGGTTGAGAAAAAGCAATTGCGATTATTATTGCCCTGATTGACTTTGAATTTCCCCTTCAGGAGCATATTACCGAGATATTCTTTGAATATGGTCAAATCAAATACGTGGATTTGCCATTAGATCGTTTTTCCAACTTGCACAAGGGATTCTGCTACATAGAATACACGACTCCTGATGATGCTGAAAATGCTATGAAACACATGGATGGGGGTAAGTCTCTTGCTCTATCTCCCCCTCTGTTGAGTGCTCTATTGTTTTGATAATTATTCAAGCTTCTAAATTGAATAGTTATTACTGTTTTAATTTTATTTCTGATGTTTATCTGTCTCCTGAGGCTGGAGACAGGCAAAATTCTTAGTACTCACGAGTCCTGGTGTCATCTCGGGTAAGAATCATACACCATCCAAAAATGTAGCATTTATTTTAGAAGAAAAGAAAATGGCTTGTCTTTAAAGTGAAATCGGAACTTTTACTTTCACAGGTTCAAACTATCAACTATTGTTTATCTGAAAATATAGATTTTGAAGTTTTTGCAAACTTTTGTATTTCTATTTTTTGTTAAAACTTGTTTCTAAAGATCAGTTGAGAAGAATAGTTTGCTTCAAATAAGGCTTGGCTAATATTACTTGGTTGATAATTATTATAAATAACACTGTGTACAAAAAAAAATATTTTTTTGAAAATCGTCCAGGGTTTTCCAGCTGAATTAGACTATTTTCATGCTTTTTGCTCAATCAGGCCAGGATTTTTTGCTACAGAAATTAAAAAAAAATCCATTTTGGGTAAAAACATATTTCTGCGGATCCCTGACAGTTTTTGCGTAATATCTCTTCGTAAATTGGTTGTATCACTTCAGCGACCAGCAGTAGCCCACCATCATGACTGCGTCTCACCTTCCCTGGTACCATGTCCTGATGGAACTTCTCTCCCTGCTCGTCGCTCATCGCCCCAAGGTTTTTAGGAAACTTCTCTCTGTATGATAACAGGAAGTGCATCTTTATACTCATCAACCACCCGAGTTTTTGGAAGGCCTCTATCATGCTGCTGACGAGTATGGCGTGGTTTGCTGCCTTCGTTTTCTCCAGGGGCTCACCACCTGCACAAACGATTTCCACGCTCCCCACTCTAGTAGTTTTGCTCATGTAGTTTTGGAACTATGTGTCCTTTATGAGCTGCCGTCGTTCTTAGAAAGAAAACTATTTTTCTTAATAGTTATGTTGATTTTTAGGTTTTTGGAATGCAGACAAGAAACTGTTCAAGAAGATTTTTGTCTAACCTGGGTGAAGAAACTAAAGAAACCAACATAATTTATGTTAAAATAGAGCATTAAATGTGGGATTTACTTCGCAACTCTCTCAAACTTTCCCACCAAAAAAACGTATAATTTTGTCATATGAAGGATTCGGGGGGGGGGGCCTACACTATGCTCTTTATGTTTTATGAGTTGTTTTTGGAATTTTGTTGTATATGAAATACGTGTAAAATTTAGAAAACTGAAGGACATTAAAAGGATTTGAAATTAATAGTTAATATAATTTTGTATTGTATAATATTGTGTGTATTATATTGGGTAGTGTATGATGTATAGTAATATGAGTTACTATAATTTTAATTTTTCTACGTTAATGCTGCAAAGCATTTTCATAGGAAAGTATAATTTCGTCTTTTCCTTCTTCGACTTCAACATTTTACGAGCACTGATCATTAAAATTATATTATTTTGAAGAATACAAGGTTAAAACAAGGCAATTCTACAAATTTAGGGAGATAAGTGCCCTTCCTACTCTCAAGTGACGGGCCTGTGTGTAATGCCAAAATCAGTGACCAATTCATGCACGCCTTTATGGGGTAGGGGAAGTAAAATCCTAAATGCGAAAACTTCACTTGGTTATACATTTTGACACTTCTACGATGTCTAGTACCCCGCTAGTGCTGAAAAAAAGTAGACATTTAATGTTTCAAGCTCTTTTTCAAAATTCCCGAAATGTGTTTTCATAATTTACTTTTACTGTTAGGATAAACATAAAAAGTAGTTATCATTATTCTTAAATAAGCATTAAATTTGAGTGAAAATATTTTTTCAAGAGGTAATCTTTTTCAAAATTCATTTTTAAGTTTTCAGCTACAAAGCGAGAGCATTCAAGTGAGTAATTTTTATAAAAGCACTTAGACATGATCAGAGCTTTGAAGGGAGCCACTAAATGTCTCTCTACGATGTAGCAGTAGCCTGCTAATTCTGCTAGTCAACAAAAAAGCTATGAAACTTAGTAAAGGGGTTGGAAGAAGTAGTATACAAGAGAAGTTATTGTAAACTTCTGGTTAAGGGTTTTCGAACTCGGAGATTATAATGGTTGCTTCCCTTGCTATGCTTCCCGGCGTTTCCACTTGAGAAATGGTACCAAAGTGTCATTTTGGTACCATACGACGCTTGTTATGTGGATGTTAATTTATAAAAGCACACAGATACCAGCAATAGCTTTTAAATGAGCTATTACACATCTCTCCCCGATGTTGTAGTAGCATGTTGGCCGTGGTAGAAAAAAAGAGAGACACATCGGTGCAGCCATGCTAGTGTTTTTCTTGTTACATTGTTCGTTCTGATCTACGCTTTTCGAGGACTTTCAGGCTTTTTCGAAATTCATATAAATTTGTTTTCGTAACAAATCTTTTTACAGTTAAGATTAGGTGCTTAGGTTAAGTAAGATTAAGCAGTATTGACATTAACCGAAATAATAGTTACCATTACTACTACGACTAACAACTCACTGCAGCACCAAGCCCCCTGAGGCCATCACAGCTACGTATGCCCCTCCTCCATCATGATCAATTCAAAGCCTCCCTCTTCAGTCTTTGAACAGTTAAGATCTATCTATTCTTTTAAAAAGGATTAATCCCAGTTTTGAACTAGTTGTCGGTAAAGGATTTTATTCTGATTTAATTAGACACTGAATTCTTTCAGTAGTTACGAAATAGTGAGAACGCTTTTACGTCTCATAAACTATTTAAATATTTATTCAGTATCTGCAACCTAGTGGAATGTGTGACGTCGCTGGATAAATTGAATTGACTGGAGTTTTCTGACCAATGCATTAATTGAACTTTTGGCTTTCTTAAATTGAGTTAATTTCATAAGATATCCAGGTGAGGTATGCCAGTTTGGCAATAATAAAGATTATTATTCATCATTAGGATTATTATTAGCCATTCTGTTCTCATGAGTGAACATCGAAAGTGGATTATAGCTATTTATGAAAGAAACTAAGGAATAAAAGTTGACTGGATTTAAATTACATTTCAACGCTTGTCTAATTGCATCTGTGTTACCTGTTTGTGGATATTTGCCAAGTGAAATACCAATTAAGGTAATCAGAGTACCATTTGTCATGGAATAAACTCAAGATTTCACTTTGCGGATTTTGTAGTATTTAAAGATGTCATACGTCAGTCAGTCGTCATTCGACAAATTTGTTAATTTATTTGGAGAAAAACTGGACAAAATAATTGCGTCTCAGGTGGAGTTTTCCAGCAAACTAGACTCAATTTCGGCGGAAGTTGTGTCGTTAAAAAGTGATGCAACAACCCGTGATTCACGAATACTTGAACTAGAATCTACACTAGAGGAGCAGAAGCTTAAATCTGAAGCTCTAGAGAAACGATTGCTTGCTTTTGAAGTAAAAGACAGAAAGCTTAACTTGTTGGTTCACGGATTACCGGAAGAAAAATTTAATGAAACGCCTGAAGCTAATGAGAAAAACTTTTTGCGAATAAGCTAGGAATCGAAGAGCCAGTAATGATAACGAAGTGCTATCGCATTACTTCTCGTTCGGCAAATATTACTGACTCCCGCCAACGCAAAAGTAAGCAAAAGCAAGTGAAGCCTTTGCTTGTATCGTTAGAGTCCGAAAATGAGATTCAAGCTATAATGTCAAACGTCGGTAAACTTAAAGCCACTGGTATCGTTATTTGCACAGACTTGCCGCCTGAACTGAATATCCGAAGAAGTGAGCTATTGGCCAAAGCACGTGAGATGAAAATGAAAGGCGAAATAACGTCTTCTCGGGTTCGTCAAAAAGGCATAGACATATGGCTTGAAATTAAAGGATCTGCTTCGTCTTCGTGGTCTAGCGTCAAAATTAGTTAATGAATTAGTTGCGACATCGATTTTGATTTATTATTATATTCCGCGAGTGAAAAAAGAGATTGGAATTGATCTCGTCATAGTGGGTTTTTTGTGCCTTGTCATTATGTGTGATTATTTTCATGTTTTCCTTCTTTTCTGTCTAGCTCTAGTTGTGCAAAAAAAGTTCTCGTTCTGCTCGTTTTTTCACTCCTCGCATGCTTGGAATTATCCGAGGTACCACCTTTTACTCATTAGCCTATCATTTCATATTGATTTTGGTAAGTTTTATGTGTATGATATTATTATGATATAAATTGTTAAATGAGAGAACATCGGACCGGCTCCATGATTTTGAGAAAAAACAACTTGACCTAAATGAATTATTTAAATCGGTAGGATCAACTGATGATGAATCTTCTGATCTTTTTATCCAGTCTTTTCCTCGTAGTAAATATATAAATAATGACAAAATCCCTCCATTTAATCAGTTAGAATCCTCCCGTATCGCGTTTTGGAATTGTAGAGGAGTTCTTAGTAGTTTAGATTTTCTATCCACATTCCTTTATAGTAATCGTATTGGTATTCTGGGACTATGTGAGACTTTTCTTAGTGATGGTAATAGTTCTTTGGTTGGTGCATCTGGGTACAGGATAGTTACTAGAAACAGGTCTACCCGTTCGAAAGGTGGACTTGCCGTGTTTATTGACCAGAATCTCCCTATCCGAAAAATTACGGATTTTAATTATTTGTATCAAGAGATGGAGTTTGAGTTTTTAATGGTTGAGATCAAGTCTGGTAAGGAGAAGCTACTCCTATGCTTATTTTATCGACCACCGGGATCAAGTGCGTCAAATTTTATTGGTAAGTTGAATGATCTAACACAACGGGTGAATTTTAAGAACCATAAAGTGGTTTTTATGGGTGATTTTAATATAGATTTGGGACTGGTGAGTTCGGAGTCCCAAGAATTAAGATCTCTACCTGTAGATTTACTAACTACTTGCTTTTCTGCCGGATTGGTTCCAACAGCAAGAATACCAACACGTATTAGTGAACAGTCGGCATCAGTTATTGACAACATTTTTACGAATTTCAATCTACATTCGAGTTATGTCGTATTAACTGATGAATCGGATCACTCTATGTTACTTGGTGAATTTTTGATAAATAGACTGAAATCTAACCCGAATATAAAAGTAAGAAGGATTATTGATGATAAATAATTACAAAATTTGAGAGCTAAATTGACTTGTAGCGACTGGACTTCAGTTTATGAAGAAACCAACCCAGATGCAATGGCTACCCTATTTATTGGGAAATTCTCTTCTGTCCTTGACTCTGCCTGCCCCTTTTCGAAAAAGCGCTCCAGGTATGCAACCCCGAAAAAACCTTGGATCACCCAAGGCTTACTAACCAGTATTGAACACAAAAATATGCTATTCAGGCAATATATTGATAATCCTGATGTACATGGTACGGACTTCAAGAATTATAAAAACACTCTGACAACCCTGCTCAGGAAAGCTAAACAGGCTTACTACCATAAGCAGTTTCAAGAAGCAGAAGGATCGCCAAAGAAGACATGGACACTGATAAATGAATGCCTGAATAAACAAAAAACTAATACGTTTCCTGAGACCATAACCAAGCCTGATGGAACATCTTCAACATCCCAACAAGAAGTAGCCAACACGTTAAATGAATTTTTTGCATGCATTGGAGAAGCAACCGTAGAGGAAGCTTATGACCTTTCAACTGTCGTCACGGATAATTACAAAAAATACCTACCTTCGCCGTCTTGCTCCTCTATGTTTCTGTCGCCAGTCACTGAAGACGAACTGCTGAAGATTGTTTAAGCCATGAAAAACGGTCACTCCGAAGGTCCAGATGGGTCGTCAAATTACCTCATAAAGAAGACCATCGATTGCTATGTCGGCGTTATCGCACACATCGTCAATTCTTCATTTAAAGATGGCATCTTTCCTACTGTCTTCAAGTCGGCGAAGGTTATACCCCTCCACAAAGGTAGCGACCCCAAGCTGCCTTCAAACTACCGCCCTATCTCTATTCTCTCTGCTTTTTCAAAAATTATGGAGCGTTGCATCTACAACAGACTGATGAATTATCTGACTAGGTCTAACTTCTTCAACAAGTATCAGTTTGGATTTAGGCCTGGGCACTCAACCGAACATTCTATAATTGTTTTGCTACAATTTTTGAATGATGCGATGGACCGTGATGTGATACCAGCTACAATATTTGTGGATGTAAAAAAAGCGTTTGACTCGATTTTTCATCTGATTCTTCTGGATAAGCTTGACAACTGCGGAATAAGAGGTAATGCTCTCTTACTCATCCAGTCTTACCTCAGTGGTCGGAATCAATTTGTGGATGGAGGTGCAGTAAGATCGGTAAAAACGCCATGTTCTGAAAAGATAGGAGTACCACAAGGTTCAATTCTTGGACCACTACTATTTTTAATATACGCCAATGACCTTCTGGACACTATCAGCGATGATGGACTTGCTGTACTATTCGCAGACGACACGGCTAATTCTGTCACAGGTTCAGATGAATCATCCGTCAGAGAAAACCTCTGTTTTGGTCTAAAGAAGCTATTGCAGTGGTTTGCTGACAACCTCATGGTGTTAAACTCTTCGAAGACCCATTTTATCATCTTCTCTCGAATTTCTCATGCCGTACCGTCGATTTCCCAAATATCTGTCCGTTTTAACGGAGAACTAGTTACCATTGCCAGGAAGGAGTCTTGTAAGTATCTAGGGCTAACAGTTGATGAAACTTTATCTTGGAAACTTCATCTTGATAGGCTAAGGATGCAGCTAGGAAGGAATGTGGGGTTACTGCGGTATCTAAAATTCCACCTCCCTTTCCCTGTTCTTAAGTCAGTTTATTATTCTCTAATCCATTCTTATTTTAATTACTGTCCAATTGCTTATTTAAATACTTTCAAATCTCTTATTAAGCCCCTTCAACGTCTTCAAAATAATGCCCTTCGTACGTTAAAAGCACTCCTTCCTTCCCCATATTCCCTCCCCGATAAATCCCCTACTAAGAGCCTTTATACATTTTTAAGAATATTGCCAGTTGATCTAGTCCTTACTGCAAATTGTGTCCTTTTCAGACTAAAACAAATAAAAGAGTTATTACCATTAGCTTTAAATTCTAGTAACTTCTCTTTAGTTTCTTTGGTCCGGAATAATTGTTGTTTAAGAAGAAGTTCAGCCAAATTACCTTGCCCTAGAATCCGAACTGAAAGATCCAGATTTTCTCCTAAAAATTCAATAATAAAGTTCTGGAATATTTATGAAAGTAATATAGATTCGCGTTTTTCTATTCTAATCTAATTTCTATCTAATAAGTAATTATAGATAACTATTCATTTATTTGAAGTCATGTTGGCCGGTGCTATTGTTGATAAATATTTTATTATGTGGTAATTTATTGATTTGAGGTGTGGGCTGTGGGTTCAGTGTGGTGTCTCATTTTCTTCCCTGTATATCTAGTGTATTATCATTTCTTTTCATCATTTGTTATTATTATTATTAGTTATTTTTTTTTTTTTAAGGTGCCTGTTTTCGAGTATAACTCACTGTGTAGGCACCCTCTGTAAATATTTTGTTTTCCATTGATTCATATTGTAAAAGTGTTATTTTGTCTTGTAGTGATTTAACGAGAAATTAAATGAACTTGAACTTTACATCATCCCAGGAAGTTCTCATTTCTTTAAAATCTTCATTTACAACATCCTCCCACCACAACCACGGACGACTTGCTTTCCGTCTAGCCTTAGACGGTTGGTTGAAAAGGACAATCTACGGCAATCTGTCATCCTTCATCCGCAGAACGTGCCCTAGCCATCTCAACCTTTCTCTCATTAAAAGCCCTAGATTGCTTTTGCTGCAACCTAAATTTTACGGAAATTAGGAGTCAAGACCCCCCCCCCCCACCGCTGAAACAGTTAGTAATCCTATGATGCTGCAATGTACTATAAAATGTCATCCTCTATTTTAGTCAACCACCCCTTTCCCCTGAAACGGGATATTAGTTCAGACTCAGTCTACTGGGTTGCGAAGCCTTGTAAGGAAAATATGAGAATTATTGGGAATCGCTGAACTAAAAAAGAAAGATACATAGCACACTAGTTCAGTAGATAAAATATGGGAACCTTACTGCTCTTATTTATGTAAATATAATGAAATTTCATTAGGGTTTTCTCATTTATAGCCCAGATAGATGGTCAGGAAATCACAGCTGCACCAGTTCTGCCATTACCTCCTGAACGTCCCCCTATGCGTCGTGAATTTAACAGTCGTAGGAGTCCTATCAGGCCAGGACGAGGAAGCATGCGTCCACGTTGGACACCCAGATCTCCACCTAGGTAAGTTACCCCCTCCTTAATTGATCACGTAGTGGTAATTTTGATCAACTGGGCTCCCTTTTTACTCCTATATATCATGCAATGCTAGATACAAAGTGACGTATAATAGTATAAGGTACGTAATAGGCACTGTAGCCTCATAGAATAGAACAAGGTGCATGATCATAATGAAGACATCAATGCCCTATTACCAAAATGATGTTTTGCCATTTTTATGGATTTACATGCAACACAGAATCGTAATTATCCAGCAGTGTACTGGCAAAGAAAAAGATAAATGCTCATACTCCCATGACTCCCATACTCCTATTATTTTCATTCAAGCCGAAATTTTCGGTTCCATGCCTAAATCGAATCTAAAGCCTCGTTTTCAGGTACCGGGTTCGAACACTGGCTGCTATCGAGTTCTACATAAAGTGTTTTTAGGGTTGCGGGTTCAACACGAATCTTCTAAGCGTTTTCAGCTGCCGGGTTCTTCCCGGAATCCGGGTTCCTTGAATCTGGAGCCCGCAGAAATACCAGGTTCAAACCCGAGTTCCGCGTTCATTGGCGATAAATTCAAAAATGGCTATCCATCCTGAATTCACTGCCCATGGAGTTTTCTCATTGGGATCCCAAGCAGTTGATTTGAATTGAAAATCAAGTATTTTGCAGTAGGCATCAAACATGGCTAATTGTAGAAAAAGCCAAGACAGATAATCCGAGTAATTGAGAGGGAAATTCTATTCCTCAGCATCAAGCGTTTTCAGCTGCGAAGTTTCAACCCCGTGTTTTCCTCGAGAACCCGCTGAGCCTGAAAACGGGGCTTAATTTTAAGATCTCGATGTTCAAAGATTTGAATGTTGGTCTTCTGTCACTAAGACGTATTGCTTTGTAATTAATGCCTAATTGTCGATAAAAAATAGATAACTTTGCAGATATAGTGAAGGGGTTTTGAATTTATTTATCAACTAATTCACTTGTGATTTAAGGTTACGAATCCATAGCTACAGCGTAGTTCCATAAGAATAAGCTAACTTTTACTTACTTTCTAATGCAAGCTAGTATTTTCAGTCAATTTGTTATGCATGTTTAGTAAAATCCCGAAGATTATTTTATGTGAGGTTCTATTAGTGAATCTCAAGAATGAAATCTCTGTTCAAGTGACAGTAATTTCCCGCGCACATCGGTAAAAGTGCAGCCCTTATTGATTGTTAAGGCTTCAAAGTTATTCTGCATGAATTTTGAAGTTTCTAGCTTGAATTGTTTAGCTACAAATTCAATTGAAAGACCAATGCGTGATGGATAGACAACAGGCACTTTGAGTTTTGTTGGGCTCGTATGCGCCTCTTCTTCCATGCAGCGTGTCTATGGGAAGTGTTTATGTCTTTGCAGGATTTTTGTTTTCCTTAACGCAGTATATTTTCCCCAATATATCCTCTATTTATTTACCATCTAAATTGTGGTGTCTGTGCTCCACATTTAGTGGTCCCGACTTGATATAAGGGGGATAAATATGTAGTGTATTAGACACTTATCAAAATACAGTGTATCTGACACTTGTTTCCTGAATACGAGCGATTGTAGATCCCTGAGTCATGTAATGACTGTCGCCCTCCAATGACTGGTGGGGACGATCTGCTTTAATTTTGGCCCAAACAAATGAATAGCAGAAAAGTCATCGATAAGTCGTGACTTACCCGTCATAACCTTTATTTCATTATTGCCATGATGAGTGGTCGAACCACATTCTTCGTACATCTTACTGTTTGATATACGGGCAGTCAAATGAGCATTGAAAACAACGACAAATCTGATCCCACTAAATTTTTGTCAAGTAACTCCAGTGCTTATAGTACTACTACTAACTGCTCACCGCAGCACCAAGCCAACTGGGGCCAACACAGCTACGCATGCTCCTCCTCCATCCCAATTTATTCAAAACCTCCCTCTTTACACCCTCCCAAGAAGTTTTGTTTCCCTTAAACCTTTCCTTGCGACGTCCTCCTACCCCAACCGAAGATGACCTGCTTTTTGTTTAGCCCTAAACGGTTGGCCGAAAACGACAATCTTGCAATCTGTCGCCCTTCATCCGCAGAACTTGTCCCAGCCATCTCAACGTTTCTCTCATTACTGCCCTAGAAAGCGGAATTGAACCACATTTTTCGTACAGCCTTTTGTTTGAGATATGGTCAGTCAGTCGGGTACCCAAAACAATCCGTAGGCAATTTCTCTGGAAAACATCTGGCAAATGTTCCTTTGTTTTTCGGAGCGCCCATGCTTCAGAACCATACTTGGCAACTGCCGCATCCACTGTCATTACTAATAGTACTACCAAGGTAAGTGAAGCTGTCCACTTGATCAACCTTTTCGTTGTCCAACGTCAACTTTTCATCTTTACTTATTCCTAGCCTTAGCGGCTTAGTCTTCTTAGCATTAATTTTTAAACCTATTTTTGTTCCCTGAACTCGCAAAACTTGTAAAGGTTCATTCATTTCGCTAACATTTTCATCTAGAATGCTTCAATTATCAGCGTAATCTAAGTCTAGGAGAGTTTTACTTCCCCATTTGATTCTATGTTCTCGCATTGCCTTTGCTGTACTCCTTAAGACTAACTCCACCAAATTGATCCATATAAATGGGGATAGAACGCAACTCTGCTTAACTCCTGATTTAGTACAAAACCAGCTACTGACCTAATTTTCTACCTTCATCGCAGCGGTGTCATTCTCGTACATAGCACTAATCACGTTTATATATTTCCTGGTATACCATACCAGCAGGATAAGACCTTCGTCAAAGTTTTTTTATCAGCTGAATCAAACGCTTGCTCATATTCTATAAAACTGAGGATTAAAGGTGTGTCAGGACTTAGACACTTCTCAATTGTTAATCTAAGAATGAAAATTTGGTCGGCGGATCCTTTACCTTTCCTGAAACCGCACTGTTCTTCTCTTGAAACTATGTCTACAGCATCTCTAAGTCTCAGAAATACTAAGTAATTTGCTACCTGCCGAAACCATGCTAATCCCTCTATAATTACCACATTTACTCATACCACCTTTCTTGTACGGGGTTTAATTAGCGTTTTCTTTCAATTGCTGGGTACTTCCTCTTTTTCAGAAATCATATTCATAGTCTTCAGTAAATTATTTCTAACCTCACAACCACCATATTAAAAAAAATTTATTTAATTCACCGTCTGGACCTCATTATTTTTAATCCTTTTAGTACTGTCACTAATTCTTCCCCACAAAATATGTCTTCCTTCACATCCAATGTGTCACAAACTTTTTCATTCTCCTCTATATCTTTTCTGTAACTATCACGATTTAGCGCATTTTTGAAATATAAATCCCTATGTCCCTTTGTACTCCCCTTTTCTAAATCCTAATGTAATCCCTTTAAAAATCATACAAGCTTCAGTCATTATTTCTAAATCAAACCGTCATATTTCGAAAACTCACTCCGCTTTTTCACTCTAACTCCTCCCAAATCATCAAGATTTTTCTATTTTTTATATGTAGTTTCCTATAACTTTATCAAGGTCTAAAAACATTGTGAAAATGTCCTGTCCATCTCTATCACAAATTGAGGCCCTGTTGCTATATTTAATTGGGACAAGTCCAGACTTAACAGCCTGGTTGCATCTTCAGGATTCTTGACAATTTTGCCCATGGCCTCCATTTGACATCTTCTTAATTCACTCTTTCTTCTCTACCTCTCTACATCTACTAAAACTTATCTGTAAACAATGTGTAATTTACAAAAATCACTACCGTTAGCCCCCCCCCCCCCGACTGCAATTATCATGTCAACCCTAGTGACATATTTATTAGGGCTCCCGACTGTTCTTAGCAAAATGGTAATCTAAAAATTTTGATCCAGTACTATGGGGGGGTTATTTCTGTACTTATTTACAGGGTGCATGTGTATATGTCAAGTATTTACAACGTAAAGGTAGGACAGACTCATCAACTTTTAGACAACTGTGTAGGGTACCTTCTAGCTCAAAGAACATCTAGTATAATTTAATCTATTATCTGAATATTGCCAAATGTGCTACATCATTCAGCCACAATTCATGAATGTTTTTTTTTTTTTTGTTTACTGAAACTCTCAGAAAAGGTTACATAACCTTAGTTTTTCCTTCTATTACAGATGCGTCTTTTGGTTTTGGGCATGACTTTGTTCTCTTTTTTTATTCTAGTATTCTTTTCTGAAATCATGTATGCCATTCTGAGACGGATTTAATAGTTTCTAAAAAGGCAGACCTTTGAACTAATTGTTCTTTTTCAAGGTTTCCACCGAGACGCCGGCCTTCTCGTTCACGCTCGCCGAGGAGACGTCCCTCACCACCGAGACGACGACCCCGAACTAAGTCCCGTTCTAAGTCTCGGAGCCCAGTTCGACGACGAAAATACAGCAAGTCGTCCTCTTCTGATTCGGACTGAGAAAAAAAGCGACTGTTTCTTCAAATTATAAGTCTTGAAGCTCTGTTTGATTTAATAAAATGCTTTGATTTAAAATGAATTTAGATAATAAAATAACTTTTGATAAGCTATTAGATACTTAGTTGAAAACAGTCAATCAATTTTCGTCAGTCTAACTTCGGTATCAGAACTGATTCTAGGAAACTATTTATTAAGAATAAGGCAGTTAACTTCTGAAATTTTGAAAATGATGGGAAAACAAATTTCATGAGAAATCATCAAAGCATTTTACGATTAGAACTTAATCAGTCAACTCGAATTGACGACAATGACATCGGTATCGACAATTATATTTATGGCGTATTTGTTTCTTGTCCTCGATCGACAGAGTATATGGGACACATACATAAACAGAAAATCAAACCTCTGGTGGAAATTGGTCTCTAATGCATTGCTTGCCGAAATGTCGCTTAACAAAGGGGCCGAAGTTTTATTTGTTATAGGTTTTCTTCTTTTTTAAACACTATCAACGGCCTTTAAAGTGATTTTAAATCTAGCGAGTTAAGAATAGAAAAGGTGAAGTCGATTTTTCAAGCTGAAGTGCGAATTTGTAAGAGAAGTTCGATTGTAGGGCCACTCAAGCACGCTGAAATCAGTGGCGCAAAAAGTTTTTAACTTGGACCTCAGAGGTCCAACAAATTGTCAGAAAAAAATTCCTGTACTATCGGGATTTTGGTCAAACATCTATAAAACCAGAGTTTTTCTTGGAAGTGATAACAAAGTAATCGTATAGATAAAACTTTAGAAAAGATGAAATGCTAAATTATAGACACCCACAAAAACAGAGTAGATGTCTGTAGATTAAAAGCTAATTTTTGACCAAAAATCCAGCCGAATCTATTAATTTTTGTAGTGGTAATCTGAATCGTTCAGAAGCCAAATTGGTTGAGTCAATAAAAAAACGGAAATTTTTTATGACGAGGGTTTTTCTGACCAATTATATGGCGAGGAAGAAGTTAAGTTATTTTAGCATGCTGTTAAAGCAATTGAGATATTTTGGTCATTTTAGACGTTGCAGAAATGTTAAATGCAGGTTTTATTAGATGACCAATTTATAATTCCTAACTCTGTAAATTGCCTTCCAAAACAGATTTCAAACTCCAACACAATTTGCAAACAATATTTATTCCCTTGAAAGACCTTTCAATGTCTTTAATGGCAACATAAATCCTAGATTTTCATTTAAAGCGCTCAGATAAACACAAGATATTTGAGGCAAACGGCAGATTTGCCACACCATGCCTTCTGCGAGTAGAGAAAAAACTGCAAAAGAGTACCTGAAAAATGGCAAGAAAGAGAAGGCTAAAATAACAATAATATGCAAGTTTTCCTACATCGTCTGACGACTCGTGGTATCGAGCTGCAACTTAAAAAACAAGCAATCTTATAACTTAAGCTTTAAATAAATTGCACGTTTTTATTTAAAGCTAAACATAGTAATTAAATGAAAAAGTAAAATATGCGGCGACAAAGATTTTATTGTCGGGAGCATATTTGGAAGATAGTCCTACCGGCTTACAATATCACAGACTATATGCACAAAACAGGCAGTTTTCTTAAATAGTACAAAAGAAGAGTTGTCCAGTTCTTTGTTCCCATTCCCCACAAAATTCTTGGCCCATGTCTTCTTTTCCAATATCCACAGTAATTGATATGGCGTCCCTCTTTATGAAGTGAGGAAGTCAAAATTCATTTCATTCGAAATTAAGCCTTTTTGGTGGGATATGCAACCCAAAAGGGATTGGAAAACAATCAAAGTCCTTTTGGCAATGTCTCGTTTCCTAGTATTCCGGAAGTTACCGGCTCTAACTCCAAATAATAATATTCTCTTAGACATGGACACTGCGCGGTAGTCAAAGTTCAAAAATCTTTTCGAAGCTTATAAAGGTTTTTAAAATTCTAATTTTAAAAACTAGCATATTTAAGTTCCATACGTTAGCCTATAAAAAGCTCTTCAAACATACTATATTCCCTTTTGAGAAAAACTGTTGCACTATTTGAGCTAAGCTTGCCTTCTTCAGTGATTTTTCCAGCAAAAACCCTACGATATAATATTCCCACGACGATAGTGTAAACAGAAGTCGACGGCATTATAAAAGGCTTTTAGTCTAAGTGAAAAATTCTTCAAAGTTCATTCAGCTTAACAATTAAAAGAAGAAAAGCAATCACCAGAGTTTTATGCAGCGTCAAGACCTCAGACTATCAAATATTTTCTTATAATCTCATATAGTTCGCATGTTCTTTGACAAAACTAATCACTTCAGTTCCTGCGCAGGTCCCTGGTTACAAATAACGCAAGTTGTACAATAATCCACAAAAAGGATATATATATAGGCTACGTACAGTCCAAAAGCAAACTTGATCTAGTTCATAAAATAAAACACAGAGGATATTAAAAATGAATAGCCTAATTTTTAAAACAAAAATCAAATTCTTCTCTTTTTTTGTCCAACAATCGTATATTCTTAGTTTTAGGAATTTAATCAGATTAGCATCTCGAAGGCACTTAAGTTGAAATATAGGAAAAATATATATGAAATAATAACTACATGTCAGAAAGTAAATTATCCCGTGAATTTAGCCATTTCTATATTTTTTTTCTAAAACTTTCATTTTATGACTTCCTAAAGTCTCTCCATTACTTCTTTCCTTTCTAAAAAATGATAGCAATAATCTGACCTGGTAAAATTTGCACTTGTTAAACAGATCAATTAGTTCGAAAGATCTAAGTATTATCACTAAGTATTGCTTAAAAGATCTAAGTATTGCATACAAGGCTAAAACACAAAATTTACCCTATTATGAAATCCCATAAGCACCCTAAGTCTTGAATCTTTTCTAGTTTCTTTTCATGTTTCTCACACCCAGACCCATCAGCTGCCTTCTCTTTACCTTAAAAAAATAACAAAACGATACTTTACTGGTAACTACTTTAAACTTTGTCACTCAAGAGTTTTCAATGAATAAAATGTGTTAGGTCCAAGTTTCGTAAAGTTTAGAGCAACTTTAATTTAGCTTTTACTTATTTTTCTTTACAATTCTGGCGAGGAAAAGAAAATTATAATCTCCTGTCAAAAAACACTGGAATGCTAATAATTGCACATGAACCTCTTCGGGGGGGGGGGGGGGGGGCATCGACTGTAAGAACATAAACTCAATAGAAAAAGCATTCAGTGTTGCTATGTCGAACGCTAAAATGTACAAAAGTTAACGTACAAAATTCAGCGTGAAAATATATAGATTAAAAGCTGGCGTAAAATACATCCACATTGATGAAAACAATCGTTTCTATTTGAAAGAAACGCCTGAGCCCTTGGAAGAGGTGCAACGAACCATGAAAACGAAAAGAACAGTGGGTGCTATTTGAATGTCAAAGCATTCAAACAGGGCAAACTACAATGTAAAAACTTATCTACTTTCAAACTTCTGAAAAGCTTCATAGACAGCTAATTCTTTCGCTTCCTTCTTTCTATTCCTCTCTTCAAAATCTAACTTGTTTTTAATAATTCTTTGCACAATCATATCAGTAGTCATGGGATTTTCTGAGTCAATAATTTTAAAAATACCGCGCTTCTTTGGTTCTTGATAAGGATCTTTGCCGTCAATGTCTTGTTCCACCTTAGTAACTCCATGGCACACCAAATTAACACTAAAATGATCCATTAAATCAGCAGTGACTGAGTATGGGGCACCGATTACAACTTCAGAGACGTACTAAAATATAGAAAAGAACCACACATAAGAAACGAATAGAGCAATCAAAATGGATGTCCCTTGGGGCATTTTAGATTTACCCCCCCCCCCCCTAGAAGCATTCTACATCTTTACGTATCAACTAGTAGCACATCCTCTCGCACGGTAGGCACCACAGTATATAAATAATAGACAGTATGATCGTTCCCTATCTCACCCATTATAAAAACCCGGACCGAGGTGCGAGTGCTCCGGAGAACGTAAAA
>JAQQPU010006724.1:12025-38195 GCA_029168905.1 Artemia sp. Kazakhstan ARC1039
TTTTTGTTTGGGTCTTTTAATTATTGTTTTTTTTTTTCTCTTCTTTGTTTTGTTTTGTGTGTGTGTGTGTTGAGTCTTTGAAAGGTTGAAATGCATTATATTGAAAATACTTTTTTTATTTTTTTATTTATGCTATTTCTGTTTTTCTCCTGTTTTTTTCCTGGCCATAGAACCTTACGGGGGGTTCTATATTGAAGTGTTTTTTTCGTAAATTTATTGGTTAAATAAATTGATTGATTGATTGATCATAGGGTAGTCCACGCAGAATAAATTGATTGCTTGGTAGTCCCCTGTTTAGTTTTTCCCTTCTTTTTTTTATGTAGATCATCGTATTTTCTGATGTATTTTCCGATGATCATTGATTTTTTCTTGTTTATTTTTTTTTTATTTATTAATTTTTTTTCTCTTGTATTGAGTCTCTTAAAGGTGTGAATGTTGACAATGTTTTTGTTTTTTGTGTATTTGTTTCATTTTTGTTTCTCCCCTGTTTTTTTCCTGGCCATAGAGCCTTACGGGGGAGTTTATATTGAAGTGTATTTTGTTAAGTTTATTGATTGAATAAATTGATTGATTGAATAATTGCATCCGTGATCTTTCGTCTGGCAAAAAATGAAAAATTCTACATTTTTGTAGGTAGGAGCTTGAAACCTCTACAGTAGGGTTCTCTGATACGCTGAATATGATGGTCACTTTTAGGGGGAGTTTCCTCTTTTTTTCGAAAATAAGGCAAATTTTTCAGGCTCGTAACTTTTGATGGGTGAGACTAAACTTGATGAAACTTTAATATTTGAAATCAGCATAAAAATCCAATTTTTTTTATGTATCTACTGGTATCAAAATTTTGTTTTTTAGAGTTTTGGTTGCTATTGAGCCGGGTCGCTCCTTACTTACAGTTCGTTACCACAAACTGTTTGAAATATCAGTGATACAGTAGATCAGAGGCACAATTGGCGTTCAAGTGTTTTTAGCCTTATGTCTCTTCTAAATCATGATTTGTATTATTTCGAAAAATTTTAAAAATGTGTCTTAAATAAAAAATAAATATATAATATGATTTTAAATCGTACTTAAATCATTAGAACTGTTTCCAAGACCTATTGTCCAGGAAATGTAGTCCCAAGTCAACCTTATGGTAAAACTTGTTTTTCGCAAAGGTTAAAAGAAGTTTAGGCTAGCCACATCTATTATACAAATTTTGAAGCCTTAGAAAAACGAAAGAAGTAATGAAAGGAGCTTCAAAATATCTACCCAGGGAATGATTTAGGCTGTAAGTAGATTCTCGAAAGTAGGCTATCATTCTGCTAGTTCAGCTGATTTCCGAGATTGCAGAATCACATCTACTCGAATTCTACTTTATTATATTCATAAAATTTCTATTTCTAGGATTAATTGTATCAAGCCCCCTCCCACCTCTATTGCCTAAGAATAACTCCAGGCTATGTAGAAAATTTGCTCATTTACCATTATTTTCTGTGCTTATTTCTTGTCAACAGGTGTTCATAATGCAAAATGAAGCAAAAAAGAAAAAAAAGTAACCTTTTGTTTATAACCAGATGATATTTTTTTTCTACTTAATTCCTTTGTTATAACTAACCTTGCTACTGAATTTTGTTATTATAGTGGGCTTAGTTTAGAAGAGGAAATAAACTCGACTGTTACTAAAAGAATACATATCCCGGTATGATTGGAAAGAATCCTAAGCGCGATTTTAGTTTATTGCTACGAGATTGGTATCGTCGTGGTTTTAGATTGTTCTGGGAGGAGGAGCCGGGTCAGCGATTCAACTATTGGAACAACAAAAGAATATGGTTTCTACGTCATCGTTGTGAAGACAATGGGTGTTATGATTATAAGCCCACTGATTTTTATTTGGCTGTGATGGAATGTGATTCGCCACTTGAGGACACTGTTTGTGACATTGCTTCAAATAAGCAAATTGAAACATGTGAATTCTATAGAATGAATGAGAATAGTAACATTGACTATACAAAGAGATATGACAAGAGTGAAGTTACACTCTACTGTAGAAAATGTGACCCTGACATTGCAGTACATCAGGATCAGTATACTGTGAATTCAGATAATCTACCTGCATTAGTTGTTGTCGACAAATACCTATACCTATTAGAAGATGAAATCTAAAGAGTAGAAAAGTCGTTTTTATCATGTATACACATTTTTTCATTTATTAATAAACAATTTCAGATACATTTTTGGAACATTTTATTCGTAGGGCACTAAAATCAATATTAAACACGCTTGTAAGTATATTTTCCACTATAAAGTCGTTCAATCGAGGTAAGTCAACGTAGATGTCGATAAACTGCTTGTAGGTATAGCCACGACATCTGAACATGAAAAAGAGTAGTGCATGAAAGCCACATGTCTTAGTCGTTAAATCCTGTACTCTTCGTTGATTTTGAATAATAGTTTTCCCACTGCTTTCAATAAAGTTGCTGATGTATGGAGTATAGAATTTATACGATAGGCCAAAAGGATAAAAAAATTCAATATTCTTCGCTGTTTGAAAGATGCATAGCCAATGACCTGTCTTCAAAGTCGATGGACTGCTATTAACAATGATTAGGGTATTGTTAACACTTGGAATTTTTTCAATGAAGTCCGATGGTATGCAATAGGACTTTTACTGGGACATGTATGGATCCATAATAAATATGTTGATTATTTGGTTTGTGTTCATGGTGCTAGGTCTAGTAGAACACTGCCGTCGGGTGTGATTTCCCAATAGGTTTCAAATTGACTCAATGATATTAGCGTGATACTCTCAGTCAAAGCATCGGCAAATGTACAATCTCAACGTACATTCCCTGTTCGTACTAAGCTCATATCCTGAGTCCCCGACAAGTCCAAAACAATTACCCCATGATTTTTTTAAAACATTGAATCGGTTATTCCATTTTCAAATAGTTGGGATTCATGATCTAGGGATTGCATGGTCAACTTGTACAGAGTTCTATAGGATTTTTTGTCAAATGATAGAGTGTACAGTGGAATACCATTCACTTTGCACACAAGGCTAAATAGACCGAAAAAATTAAAATCACGGGGGGATTCAGTCCAGGATCCAACGGCACTGCCACTTTTCACAAAGGCCAAAGCCAATTTTGATGGGATTTCTCCATTGATAAATGATAAATCGCTATAGGTACGAGAGCCGATGGCAATGTGACGTTGATTGGTGATCGTATGGGGGACAAGAAGTTCAATGTTTTGCCATTTGCTCTTAGCTTTTCCACTGCCAATGCAACAGAGCTCATAACCTGTTGTTTTCGAACGTGGAGAATTGCCAATGTGATAATGACATTTGAATCGGGTGCTGCAGGAAGTGTTTTTCTCAAAATGAAATTCGATGGGGCCAGTTGCAACTTTATGTCAATCTTGACATTGGGGGGTAGCCATTGGGATATATTGAATATCTCATGATTTAATTTTCCAACCAGATGATACTCCTGGCTCACTGCAGTAGTCAACTCGCCGTCAGTATCAACACCTGATCGATATTCATAGCCCAATGATTGTCCTCTCAACTCCTTGTATGCCTTTGGTGTCATTATCATGAATTGTATGTAGCTTGCATGGTTGGATAAATTATTGCTAGTGCTCACCAATGTTCCATTAATAAATACATTAATTTGTTTGAGCAGGTTGTGTAGAATACAGTTTTCGTAGGAGAGACCATCGGCAACAGTTAGAGTTGTATTATTTGACTTTTTCTTCACCGCAACATTTAAATCAATAAATGTTGATGACAAATCAATGAATTAGTCTTCATTGGAAAATATTTGAAAGTGTATATTTTCCAAGAGGGGTTGTTGGGGGTGAAATTGTTCGTAGTAGCCATACTTGACACTGACATCAACATTTTCAGCATTGAATAGATTCAATGAGGAACTGATTGATGGATATGATTCCTTGTGGGGGAGATAAGTCATCTTAAGAGAAGAAATCCTTCTTTAATCTAACAGTCTTTTTCTTTTTCTGCTTATTGGTCTTCCTTGTTTTATTCCTCAAAGTCCTTGTTGATGTCCTTCGCTTCCCGCCTGGGTGGAGACTGATGAGTGAATGACGTGCGCGCATCCTTTTCAATCCCTCCCCATTTTGCCGAGATTTTAATTGCTCACCAACGGCTCTTGCTGAAGATCAAATATTTTCCTTAACACTCTCCTTGAAATTCTTGCCCCACCCCCAGTCCTGTAGTGTTGAGGCATCAAAATTTGATGCAGCAGAAACAAGA
Source organism: Artemia sp. Kazakhstan ARC1039 (assembly GCA_029168905.1). NCBI lineage: Eukaryota > Metazoa > Arthropoda > Branchiopoda > Anostraca > Artemiidae > Artemia > Artemia sp. Kazakhstan ARC1039. The sequence goes on from JAQQPU010006724.1 coordinate 16,281, forward strand.
TATTTTCTGGCAAGGGGTAGTGCAGAACGAAATAGCCTAGCAAACATCTACCAAGACCATAGCCAGACATTGTAGTACGCCCCTTGTAGTAGTCCAATCCATTGCCTATTTGACGTGGACTCAGAGCACCAACAAAGCAATCTATATCGGGACAGACAAATGGAATTCTTCTATTGTTCATTTTAGGTGCTGGTGTCGGCGACAATGGGTCGAAAATGACAGGTAATCACTGCTAAGCCTTTTGTTATTGCTAGAGGATCAACCAATTCACTTCTTAGTGTTAACTGACAGAGTTCCAAATACGAAGTGTTTACAGGAACATACTGAAGATGCTTTATATTATAGTGATGAACAAGTTCATGAATTGTTTTTTGTTCAAGAACACGTAGGAGGGGGACATTTGAATTACCAACTCTCGATGTTTCCACAAAGGATACATAGAGAAATATGCAAGAGTCCGAGGCGAAACTAGGTGGATAATCAGCAAAAATAACTTGATCCATCCCGTAAACAGTACAAGCATTTTTCCCATTGATCATATTCTGTTTAAAGCCAAGAACGTCTCGCAGATTATCATTGAGAATAATTATTTCAGTGTCAACAGGTTAGGTAATGTAAATCCTATCGTGTTCCAATGAATAATTAAAATGGAATGTACCATTCCTACGATATGAGATTTTTCTATTGATTGTACGACACAAATCTGTCATATTATCGTATTCAATATATTTCAATTTGACATGTGGATATTCGCTAGATTTAAGTGCTTCAACCCATTCATAGTCGACAAAGAGTGACCAATCGAATGGTATAACTTTTATATCATACACACGATTCTTTCTCAGGATGTCATAGGTATTTTTGAGGATACAGTCGACAAGAGCCACTTCATACGCACCGTCAAATTTGATGGCGGGGGAGAGTTTCGTCCAAAAATCACTTGTCTTATTCAAGTCGTTGTAGAGAGGATCGGAAAAGCTGGACATAAATGTTACATAGAAATCATTGGGCATTGTCAATATCTTCAACACCGATCCAAGAATCAAAATCAGAGTTGTATCCTAGCCACCGAACAAGTAACTGTTTCCTACCCCTGCGAGTACGAGTCTTTAATATCTTTTCAATTTGATAGATTTCACTATTATTTTTAAGTTTTTGTAGTTTATAGTCATAAAAGCCGCCAGGAACCTCTTCATCTTTGGTATCGCGCAAACGATAAGTTATGGGTTTAGTGTCTAGGATTTTTGCCACTTTAAAAAGTTCTGTGGACCACAAGTAATTCCCCCTTTCAAAAACATTAGTTGTTCTATTAATTCGAACAGTATCACCAACATTGAATTTATTTTTCTTCTTGACAATCGTTTCATTAGGATATTGTTTAAGAAAGGTGTTAATTGTATCATGATCAGAATGATGAACTTCCGTTGGGGTCGAGTTGGACAATGATCCATGAGGTCGTTGATTATAGATCAACATGATTTTATCTAAATCATGAATAAAAGCCGGTGTATTTTTCAATGTACAATATCTTGAAATTAAAAGTCGAATAGTTCTTATCAATCGTTCGGCCAATGCAGCCTTTATAGGACTATGAGTATGATAGAGCAGTGTATTATATTTCACTAGTACTTTTGCAACATGGGGATTAACAAATTCACTACCGCGATCCGTTTGAATTTTTTTATACGAATCCTGTTCGAGAATACTTTCTATAGCCTGAGTAACTTCAACACCTCTCTTCGAGCGCAATGGAATTGCATATGCATAACGATTATAAACACTGATTGCAAGTAGAATGTACTTGTACGGTGTATTGTGACGTCGTTGAATCTCATCTAGAGTTAGGAGATCTGCTTGCATTATATGAAATGGGAAAAAGGCTTTAGTTTTTCGATAATGATTAGCACGAAGTCTATGATTTCTATGCAGAGTGTAACTTGATTAATTTTTTAGATAGTCTTGTACACTTTTAGTGTGAACACCAGTAACTTTGGAAAGAGTGGTGGGAAAACTTAAACTCCCCACTTCACCAATATTTTCATAAACACCTTTCAGAACTTCAACCATTTTGAACGTAAACACGTAGTGTAACGTCCGCTACCCTTTTGTATACTAGTTGTGGTTGGTGATGGGGGTGATAGTGACTTGATACGTTTTCGCTTTTTCCTCGCCACCATTGTCAAGTTTCCACTAGGTGTGCTAGTATTTTCCAAGATTGATTTAAAATCTTCTTCTTCTTCTTCAAGTTCATATTTTAATGGTGTTGTTGATGCTGATGATGGTGCTTGTTCATTTAATTTTTTTAGAATTTGTCTATTGCTAATAAGACTTTTGGGGAAGTTTAATGTATTTAGAAAGTTGTATAGATGAGCGTCAAATGATAATAGTCCTTCACGATTTGTAACCATATCATAGATTAAATCAAGTAGATTATAGCTCTTGCCCTGAATTATAATCCCTTTCCCATTGCTCTCTACTTGAATATGATCTTGACCACTTTCCATGAGATAGGTTAGGAGTCGTTTACTTTGTTCACGAAATGAGTGGAGCATTAGTTTCAAATTTTCAATACAATTGAATCCAATTCCTCTTTCTTTAATTGTCTTTCAGCAGCAGAATCCTGAGGAGATGATTCTTTTTTGTGATCAATACTACTGGCCTTCGCGCGATAGGGCTTATGTTTATCCACTCGGAGAAGTGCATCTTGAAGTAAAAGCAGTTTTTTATCATCCTCAATATTCTCATTGTCAAGGAATTTACTCAGATTGTTCTCAAAGTGTTCCACGGGTGAGAGAGCGAGTTCTATTGGAGTCAATTTATAGGGTTTTGCCATTCTCTAGAGAAAACTGTTTACAAGTCCTGCAATTATTGGCAGTAAAAGTGTGAAAAAGCTACCGCCCGCCTAAAGAAGTCGTTTCTTTTTAAAATTCTTTCCTTTCCTTTTAGAGGCCAATGTACGTACAATGGAACGATGTTGCTTTGCCTGTTGCTTAACTACTTCTGGCAGTTGAACATTACCCTCGGTCAAATTTAAACAGAGTTCAGATATTAGATTAATGAAATCATTGTGAATACCATGTATGGCTTTCCTAAGCGAGGGTTTTGAAGTGCTTAGAACTGAAAACAGATGTCTATTTTCATGTAGTTTCTTCAGTGTCATGATAGCAACTAATAGGTCTTTTTAGTGTTCACGGGGAGATATACAGTAATTTCATTGTCAAAAATATCTGTGACCACACGCAGATCCTCGGGTGTATTTTGATTAAGATCCAATAGGATATGGCAGTAGGGTTTATTAGTTGCCTGATTGTATGCTGAGAGCAGAAATTTAGGAGCGCCGGGGTATATCTGTTTATTGAGAGTTATTAGCGAGCTAGAGTCACGAACAACTCTGTAGATGATATAGTAGGTGCAGTTCAATGCAAGTGTTCGCATACATTTGCGCTGATGAAAGAGATTGTGTAGAACCAGAGTAATGGAAATCTGTTCATGATGAGAGCGAACAGTGAACAGTTGTAGTATTTCCAGGGACCATTGTTCAATAGATTCAGCCAGATCGTCAATAATCAGCCAATAGTTTGGTTCAATAATGCTGAAAACATCAAGTCCCAGTATGAATTGTATCTGCACCAATCCGGTCGTGGCAATTGCATTTATTTTATCGTATGACTCCTGACAAATACTGTAACAGTAGTAGATTTTTTTTTCGGCTTTTCCACAAAAATTTTATCAAAATTTTTAATTATTTTAATTAAAAGTGTTGTTTCGCCTGATATTGACGGCCCACACAGAAACGATCTGAATGGTGTTTTAAATTGATACATGTTCCCTTCAACAGTTCACCTAGACAGCTAACTGTAGACTATGGCTGTCTAATGACTAAATAATTTCCCTACTACTACTACTACTACTCCGTTCAAGAATAATAAGAAGAAGAAGACGAATAAAGAATCATATTTTCTTTTATTATGCACACATAAAAAGTAACAACCCTTGAAAACTACTACATTGGAAAAAGCACATTAAACATGAAAAAATAAACTTTTTTAATTTATTTATAATAAAAATACAACATTTACATAGGCACTAGAAAAAACACTGAAATAAATACACTTTTTTTTTATTTATAAGAAATACAACATTTAATGAATAGGCACACACTTACAATAATATCACTTTTATTTACAGCATCTGGTATGGGATCCCCCCCGGGGGCGGCCGCTGCGGTGGCCAGGGAGCGCCGCGGGGCCGGGAAGCGGGGCCCGCGGCGGTGGGCTGGGGCATTAAATAGTGGAAATTGCTCTGCCTTGCACACACACACACACACATTGAAAATTGTTTGTGATAAAGAATAAAAAGAATTTTAAAAAAACACTCCATTACCCAAAAAACCCTCCCACCCAATTTATACTTTTTTTTAAATGAATTTAAATTAATTTTTCTAGACCGAGTTGTCTTCTGTACTCTATACATTCAACTCGGTCTGAAATTAAATAATGACCGTATGGTAGTACCTTCACACCATCCTCAAGTACATAGACTTTGTCCGATATGGCCGACATGGCCTTTTTCTCAACTCTAACTGTGTAGTTTTTAAATTGTAAAGAGCGAATCTCCATGACTTTCGCTCTTGGGACTAAACTACGTTCCACACATGTTCTATACACACTCATGTCAAAATTATTTTTTACAAAGTGTGTAGGTACCCCCTTGCAAACTTGTTTGATATCCTTTTTGTGCGTTTCTACACAGTATACCTTCGGCCCAGGAAACACACCACTGGATATCAGATCGCTACCCGTTTCAGATTTTAGCATTAACAATTGATTTGGGGCCTGGCGTTTCACTAGCTCTGGGTAGAGGGATTCATCCCAATTAGTGTAGTCCATTCGTGAGCTAATGTACTCGCCATTTTCCAAATCATTCAATAGATTTTCAGTTTTGACTTTTAACAGGAGTGAATCAGTGTCCCCGTAATACACTTGAACTTGTCCCTCAATCGCACACTGTACCTTGCATACATTATAATAAAATGACAACATGAGTATCTTGGATATTTCAGTTATTGCACTCCCCCCTGCAATATTTTTATTTAAAACAATGTTTCTTTTCTTACGATGTAGGAGCACCATATTAGAGTCTATGATTGTGAACGATGGGAAGTTTGGATCCGCAATGATTCGAGCACAATCTTTGGGATTGGTTACAATGTCACATCGACTTCTGTTTCGTACGCCCTCGCACATTCTACCGAAAGCTGAGTTCAAAAGGAGTTTATAGACTTCTTTTTCAACTTTCGTTTTCGCTTGTGAACGCTTACTGACAAAGGTGTCAATAAACGTTTTCATGTAAGGCTTTTGATCAAATTGGAGGGCTCTATGAATCTTTGTGACTTTTAAACCATTGGACACCATCCATTTCAATAGCACCTGATGAACAACGATATTCTGTTTCGGGTTTGAGGTCGGCAATTAGTTTTTGTTTTGAAGGTATCCAGTGCATACTCCCATCCTCTACTAAAGATAAATTGTAGGGGCTCAGAGAGTCCCTACCCACCGGTCTATTTATGCACGGAAAAACAAAGTCTTTTACCGAGTCATAGATTTCCATGGGTATGTCACCATCAATTTCAAAAAAACCATCCCTGTGCCCCATTCTCCTCAACACTAGCAATGTCGGGGAAATTCGAAGCACACGGATTGTCAAGCCATTTATAATTGCCAGATGGCAAACAGTAGTAAGACATTGCCGATGGGTAAAGAGAATTCATATCCAAAAAAACTGCGTCCGACTTTTCATCGGTTTGCTGTCCAGTCGGATCAGTTTTCATGATACGATCCCCGTGAAAAACATACCCACCCCTCATTGATCTCTCTACAAACAGATACTGATCCACTTCGGCGATCAGACCTATTTCTTCTTTGCTGATTTTAAGTATCAAGTCCATCACCAGATGAGGAGTGGAAAAATAATAACCTAAATCCAACCCAAATTCCTCATAGATTTTATCCGTATTTTTGCACACAATGTCCAGAAGAGTGAGTACGTCACTGGCCAAGTATAGTTTACAATAATCCCACCCATTTTTTCATCCACCCTTTGCCCAAACCCTCTTAGCAAATTCGTAGTCGCTAGTGGTGCACTCACTCTCAGTAAAATAATTGTAAAAAGCTTCAATGGGCGGTAGTGACACCTCGTCTAGCCTCGAGCCAGAGTTGTAATAATCATATGGATATATACCCTTACACGTTAATAAATCATACATTTCATCATCGGGGAAGCGCTGTTTGAGGAGGGGGAAGCTATCAAAATTATCACTTTTCTGTACCTGAATCAATTGACTTAAAGATTTGGGGAAGAAGCTGAAAGAGTATAAAAAACGGATTTTATTCAGGCACGTGTTATCCTTGTCAACTGTTTTCCACATGAATTCTAGCAACAGTAGCTTCTCCGATGATTTGGGTATGATATTATATGAAAAAGAACCATCTATCCATGCGTCATCTACAACTCCACCCTTGGCAATGCGGGCCAACGCCGGTAGAACAAACTTTAGGTCATAATTGGAATTGTGTATAAAAACAGGTACGAAATATTGCTGTCTACCGTTTAAATTGCACGACTGATGTGCTACCCCCCTAAAGTTAATCCCCCCCGATGTAATTTCCTGCCACAAATGATCATGGTCGATCACCTTCCTCCTCCCCCTATTCCCAACACCATCATCAAATTCCCCTATGCAAACCCAACACATTTTACGATTTTTAATGGCCGTTATGTCATCTGGTGATAGGAGCATAGGATAGTTTGTGTAACGAAGGCACGAAATTGCACCGCTCGCTGTTTTGATTAGACTGACCAATGCCGAGCGCATGAAGTCTTCACCGTCACCCAACATCTCAACTACATCCAGCACTTGCATGGTATTATTGGAATCTCGTTGCGCGTGAGCGTAAGAGACCCCTATAGCTTCATGTATTTTAACACGATTTGAATTTGACGGATCGTACACGTCTGTCAGTTTCGATTCGCAGTCCAAAGCGATCTTATTGCTCTGCAGGAGCGTGTTTTGGAAATTTTTAAAACGTAAGATCGCTCTATCTCCGCTTACCGTCTCCAAAGCCTGGTATCTATGACGTTTACAGTGTTTCATGTGATTCTTTAACTTTAAATCAGTCCAAAATCTTGAGAGGCATGTTGGACAGTAATAACGTGCACTCTGTTTCTTACCCTCCCCCAAAATCCTACTAATATCGGTAATTGGATTATAATGTCCAATTGAATCGGGGTCTGTGGGTGGAGTGTACAGAATCCATACCCAACGTTCCACTGATTCAATTGAAGGAGCCCTCACTGGAAATAATACCCCCTTCTTATCGGAACGGTGACCCCCCTCAAATTCTGTTTCATACTGCAACACCGTGACACCAATCTTTAAATGTGCATTAGCCCGCTCGAAAATATCTATTCCTTTTAGTGTCACGGGAAATTGACCATTTAAACAATTAAAATCTACTTTGGGGAACTTTGAACCCTCCCAACCATTAACTGCCATTTTATCCAACTTTTTCTTAGATGCATCTATTTGAAGAGGTCTGTATGCGGCAATTAAAAATGCATACTTGAAACACTGTAGCCTCGTATCGAAACAGATTCGTTGTATCCCCTTACATCCCTCTAAATCTGAATGATATTTTAAAACTATAGCCCTCTCCCCAGCCCCACCTCTTAAAATAAAATCCTTTTTAAATCTACAAATATTTTAAGTTAAGTTCTAATAATTAAGTTAAGTTCTAATACTACTGCTGTGACTGCTATTGTAACTGTACCTAAAGGTATGAAGGTGAAAAGTTAAGAGAATTTGTTAGGGGGGGGAGGTGAACTATATCACAACACATCATCCGTATGCAGGTTGTCAATAGGGCATCAAAACTTGCAAGGCTTGTTTTGGGGAATGTTGCACTAACCAAAAGACAATATTTGCATCATGACACTACTTTTCCTACTACTACTACTTCTGCCACTACTATCATGAAAAATACTGCTACTACTACTGCTACTAAACCTAAGACTTCTACCATTAATATTACCGCTGCTACTATTAATGCTACTACTATAACTACTGGTGCTAGCTCTACTGCTACTATACCAAAGGGTATTAAGGCGAAAATTCCGGGCAAAATTGAAACTGTATTGAACAAAATTGGAACACATTATGCCCACACTGGTTGTCAAGAGGACGTCTCAGCAATGCTTCAGAAACGGTTGATGGTATTAAGTTGAAACTTTCCTCGTGTGTCAATCGCGTGCTCAAACGGGAATGTTAAAAAAAGAACTATGGGCATACTGCTACTAATACTACTACTGCTAATGCAACTATTGCTACTACACAAGCTTAGGGTATTAAAGTGAAGCTTTCAATAAATAGTTAACCAGATGTTAAACTAAATCCAAACGAACTATTATCATCTAGACTGTCGAAAGGGTGATAAAGCAATGTAACAATAACAGCTTACATTATTAAGTTAGACCTTCCATGGTTAGTTGTGGCGGATTTTGAACTAGCCAGGAGACGCTAAGTGTATACTTCTAAAACTACTTCTTTGGTTACTGTTACTACTGACACTAGGGGCATGAAGTTGAAACTTTTAGGGAACGTTTAGAGGGGGCTGCAATTAAACAAAAAACTATATGCATGCAGGTATTAAAAGCGCATATAAGCAATACCATAACGCTGCTTTATCATAGCTAGTAATGTCATCGGTATTTTAAAGGAACTTTTTTGATTTGAAATCAAAAGTTCTAGTGCCCTTTTTAAGAGTCACAAGGGATTGGAGGGCAATCAGCCCTCCTCTTTAGCTCATTATTTTCCTACGACTTCCAATCAAAATATTAAGACAGCCATTTTTTTTAGTATAGCTGATTGGTCTAGTAACTATATCTCTAGGGTTATTGGGTAGTTCAACCCCTAAAAGTTGTGCAATTTTCCCATTATGCTTAAAAACTAAATTTTGCTTTAAAATTTAATCAAACCGCACTGTCTGTATCCTGGTTGCCAATAAGACATCTCAGCAATATTCCAAGAACAACTGAGGCTATAAGTTCAAAATTTTCTTCAAACTTTCAGACTACTTCATCTCTTAAAATTTAACTAAATCAAAATAGTGTAAGTGCATTCAAGCTGTCAAGGAGCATAGATAGAATTTCTTGGGAAGGTATTCAGTCTTATTTTTCAGGTCAACAAGAGGAGGTATAAAACTAAATTAAACATTACTATTTGTGTCAAGATTTTCAAAAGGGTGTATATTGTCAAAAATTGTTGAAAATTCTCCAGCATGCAAATAGCGGTGGCTCGCATTTTCCCCCCGGTGACCACCCCCCACCCAGAAAAATATTCCCCCAGAAAATTCCCTCCTCGCGGAAAATACACCCTGAAATATACCCCCCTTGGAATATACCCCCTCGCAGAAAATGCCCAACTGTAAATACCCCCTGGAAAATACCCCCCCCCCCCCGTGGAAAATCAGGCTTTCCAAAGTTGAATTTTATTTTAATTTTAATTTTTTTAATTTCTGTAGGGGGAAGGAATTTTGGTACTTTTGTATTATGCGCCACTCACTCAAGTTACACCGGTATTTTCGTCAATTAGTAATTTCGCTACTAATTTGGGCTATAGGTTTGCACATTAAGGGGGGAGGGGCGGGGTAAATTATATCGGTTCTGCATGCAAAATGTGTTTGGTACAATTATTCTGCTTATTATACTGATAGATAGATAAGTATATTTTAAAGCCAAATATACATCCATGAACATAGTAAAAAAACATAAATGAAAAGCACAAATAACATAAACTTTGATCAGCGATCTTCATAAAACACTTTAATGAAACACTACATTAACCTAATAATAGTACTCAATACTTGAAAAAATTGTAATTGAAAAAAAAAACGCTTAACACTTTGAAAAAACACTTCAATGAAACATTAGATTTACTTTATACAGGATTTTTTTTCTTTTTTTTTAGGTAACAAAATTTTCAGATGTCTCGCTATTCTTCTGTATTTTTTAGTGTCCATATACCAAGAAAGAATTGTTTTCTGACTTCAAACTGTCCAAATGCCCCCCTCCCTTATGTGCAAATATATAGCCCAAATTATATATTTCCAATATATGATGTCACATGTCTATGTCTTGTCTTGCCCAACAAGAAACGTGTTTGTTCTCTAGTTTAACACAACGTAAACTTGAGTAAGTGGCCCATAATACACAAGTACCAAAACACCCCCTATGAAAATCACAAAAATAAAACTCAAATAAAATTTTCAAACTTGGAAATCCTTCTTTTCCACGAGGGGGGGGGGTATTTTCTGGAGGGGTATGTGCAAGGAGGGGGGGATAAAGTATTTGGACAGTTTGAAGCCAGAAAATAATTCTTTCTAGATATATTACCGCTAAAATTACAGAAGAATAGCGAGTTATCTGGCATTTTGGTAACTAAAAAAAAAATAATAATAATAATAATCCCAATATAGAGTAAATGTAAATTTTCATTTAAGAGTTGTTTCTAAGTATTAAGTGTTCCATGACCGTTTTTCCAAGAATTAAGTAGTAAGTATTACACAGTCCCCTGGGGACTCTGGGGAATTAAGTCATCCTCTAAGACATGCTTATTGTATTTTTCTCCCATACTGAACAAAATGGCTATCTCAAAATTTTGATAGGGTGACTTTGGGAAAAAAAGCGTTGGATTCGGCAAAATTGTCCTCCTTTTTGGTCACTTAAAAAGGGCACTAGAATACCCCTTTTTTCGAAAAAAAGCAAATTTGATGAGGCACGTAACTTTCGATGGGTAGGACTAAACTTGATGAAACTTGATTATATATTTGAAATCAGCATGAAAATCTGATCCTTTTGATATATCTATTGGCATCAAAATATAGAGGTTTTTAGAGTTTCGGTTACTATTGAGCCGGGTCGGTCCCTACTTATAGTTGGCTACCACAAACTGTTTGATTACGGGAACAATAGAGGTCTTTAGTTCAACACCACTCACATATCACTTCATAGCCATAATTTCAGCTAAAGACTAACGAGTATTGGGGTGATCCCAAAGAGAGGTGGCTGTTTAGCTCCAGTTACGGGCACCCCAACTTCTAGAAAAGTGGGCACGCAGCTCATGTTTCCGTCTAATTCTATAGTTGTATACAAACTTTAAATGGAATTAGATAAGCAGAGGCTTCAACGTTGAATGCTTTCCTTTTTACTTGCGATTATGGCATTTAAAGCCTTAAAATTAGAGTGGTAGTCTAAATTATAAATTAGTTGTAAAAAAAAGTATTCCATTTGGAGGGGGTAGAAATATAATGCATATGGTAAGCTAAAAAAGAAGAAAAATCAATATTCGGTGGTACCACAGGGTTGTACCAAAAGATGTTGGGGTACATGGGGACAGGTCTTATACAAACGGAAACTGAGAGTTCAAGTGCCATTCCCACGTAATAGAAGAGATGGCACCACAAGAAAGTGCCAATCTCTGCCATCAAATTTCAAAGCCATACAATGCTTGTATGGCTTTGAAATTGTATGACATTGTAAGCCATACAGCATTGTAAGCATACCATATATTAAATACGTAACCTAACCTAACCTAGGTACCTTCCCCCAAGGCCGTATCCAGGAGAGGGGGGGGGGGGTTACCCAGTTTGAACCCCCTCCCCCCCCGGAAATTTTGACCGAGTCGAAAATAAGTCGAAAATTAGTAAAACCTAGGTTATGTTAGGTTACGTATTTAATATATGCTTATACTTTAATTTTGGTGTGTCCATCAACTCCAAATTTCCAAAAAAAAACAAATAGAGGGGGCAAATCCCACTCACCTAAATGTTGCCCCGAAAGAAATATGACTTTAATAGTTCTTAAAGCTAAAAAAGAAGAAAAATCAATATTCGGTGGTACCACAGGGTTGTACCAAGAGATGTTGGGGTACATGGGGACAGGTCTTATACAAACGGAAACTGATAGTTCTAGTGCCATTCCCACGTAATAGAAGAGATGGCACCACAAGAAAGTACCAATCTCTGCCATCAAATTTCAAAGCCATACAATTTTTTTTTCATAAGTTTCCTGAAAATTAAAAAGAAATGAAAATACCGTATTCAAAACGAGTAAGACTTTTAAAACAGTGAGCAGTGAGCAGTGATAAAACAGTGAGCATTGTAAAAAAAATTAAAAAAAAGTTTGTAAAATCGTGAAAAAAAATAATAAATAACGAAATGAGATTATGCAAATCATTGTACGTATGAAAAATGTAAAAAAAGAATAAAAATACACAAACGCTCCGAAAATAAAAACAAATGTAGAAACAAAAGAACAGCTTAGTTCAGTTACGGAAACTAGTGCAGAAGATTATTTAGTCATGCCTTCAATCAACTAGATGGATGATAGAACCCCCCTCCCCCCAGCACAAGTTGGAAATTTACTGTTACAAGGATCTGAGAAGACTTTGAATGATTAGAGCCCAAGAAAGTGTTTTGTTAAAGATGAAAAAATTTCCCTGTTGAAAAATATTCTAATTTCCCCATTATTGGTTAATGGGAATTATAAAGACGTTTCAGGAGGGATCTTTTTCTGATGTTGGGGGGGGGGGTGTCGGAGGAGCGGGTTACGGGGGAGGATCCTTCAATGGAGTATAATTCCTTAAGGGAAGGGACATTTGTATGAAGGCGCGCCGGATTTCTCAGCATTATTTAAAAAACGATCAGAACTTAAATAAAAAAAACTAGTTTTTTAAACTGAAAGTAAGGAGCAACATTATAACTTAAAACAAACAGAAATTATTACGTATATGAGGAGGTTTGCCCCCTAGTCAATACCTCGCCCTTTTCGCTAAGGTTTTTATAGTACTTTCAAAAGAGCTATCTATTCTAATTAACCGGCCTTTGTGATTCAGGGGTTTGTGATTCGAATAAAATTCGAACTTTAGCGTAAAGAGGAAGGTATCGACTATGGGGCAAATCTCTAAAATAGGTAATAAAACATACGAATATAGAAGTTCGTTATGTAAGTTAATTCGTAAGTTACGTTAAAACAAAATTTCGAGAAAGCCATTTAGCCAAAAAAGTAAAATAAATATGTAAATTTTGTTTTAATTATTCATGTACGGTGAGCCAAAATCAAAGCTGCATTAATTCAAAAACATTCAGAAATTAAATAAAAAAAACATTTTTTTTTAACTGAAATTAAGGAGCGACATTAAAACTTAAAACGAACAGAAATTATTTCGTATGTGAAAGGGGCTGTTCCCTCCTCAATACCTTGCTCTTTATGCTAAAGTTTGACTCTGTCTTACAACTTTATTTTTTTAAACAATAAAAAACTTTAGCGTAAAGAGCGAGGCGTTGAGGAGGGGACATCCCCTTTCATATACGGAATAACTATTGACCCGGCTCTGATTTTATCTTTTATCATAATGTAACCCGATAATTTATAATAAAACTCTAGACGTAAAGAGAGCATAAAGAAAGATCACGGATGCGTATTTTTATTGTTTTAAAAAATAAAGTTGTAAGACAGAGTCAAACTTTAGCGTAAAGAGCGAGGTATTGAAGAGGGAACAGCCCCTTTCATATACGGAATAATTTCTGTTCATTTTAATATCGCTCCTTACTTACAGTTAAAACAAAATTGTTTTTTTATTTAATAAATAGTAAACATAGATATGCTTACATTTGAGTGACATTTTGGCCTATCAATATGTTATATCAATGTTAGCTGTCTCTGAACGAAAAGTTGACTGGAGAAATTTCATTATAGATCAATAATTCAAGTTTATAACAGAATAAAATAAATTTTTCATTAGTTGTGAAAGAATTGTTTTTCAAACATTTTTCTGATCTTCTTGTTGTTGACACAAAAACTCGGATCAAGGAACTAATTTAAAATTCTAGGCCAATTCAAATATCGATTTTAATTAATGCACTTTAATTTTCAATTTATTTCGTTTAAATTTTATTTAATATAATTTTTTTTTCTCTTTTTTACCAGAATGAATAAAAAACGAACATAAAGTAGATAAACATGATATTATGGCCGTACTAGAAAAACTCAGAAATAAATATGCTAATTATGATTTTAAAACTTACTTTTGTTTTACTAATTAAAAATTCATGGATTATTTATATATCAGCTGATATTAGATATCAGATATCAGCCTGTCCTAGAATGAATAGATTAGAATGGCTTTTGAGTCTTCGACAGAAAGTTAATACAAAACAGAATGCAAACAGGGGTTAATGCTAAACCCTATGCTTTCTAAAAGCCAGAATATAATTATTACTTTATTGATAAAAATTCTTTTAAATGTTTTCACTTTTATAACTTTAAGAAATCGAAAATTAGTTAAGATTTTAAGGAATAAATATCGTCATATCTATAGAAAATGCATCTAATGGAAATTTTGAAAAAGCCGTTCTATTCAAAATAGTCTAAATATCATATAACCTGGCCTTTGGGGTTGAAACAAACCCCACAAATAAGGGGCAAGGATTGTAAGTTATGCCCAGGGAGTATTTAAGGTTTTTATAGAAGGGATGGTTGTTTAAGGTGAGAAGAGGCTTTTTCTTCCTCCCTGATAAAGACTTTGTCAATATAAAGGAACAGAAATTGATTAAAAAAAACTTTTTCCACAAAATAAGTTTTTTAAAAAATAAAGAACTCTATTAAACCAAAAATGAACAAAAATAGAATCAAATAATCTACCAAGCATACAACTACCACAAATCAGTATCAATAAATAAATGAAACCCAAAACAAATAGAAATTAAAATAATTCAAACTCAAAACGAGCAGAAATTAATCTGAGTAGGGTTCTAAGCCCTACGCTTTCTAAAAGCCAGAATATAATTTGTATTTCATTCAAAAATTTTTTTTGTAATGTTTTCACTTTTATAATCTTAAGAAATCAAAAATTAATTAAGATTTTATGGAATAAATATCAGCATGTGTACATTAAAGTGACAATGCATATTTTTTTCAGTAAATTTATTTGAATTCTTTTTCAGTTATTTACTGAAAAAGTTTGACACTAAGAGCTCAAAATCCTATACAATGGCCAAAATAATGTATTCATAATTAATTCTATTTCTAAAAATAACCTTGGAAGCAGTGGCAATGTTTCAGGTGGGCAATGATTTGGAGAGAAATTATTCTATAGCCCATGCTCTTGACTTTTCGGATGGAAATTCCTCTTGCCCACCCCCCCCCAATAAAGTGTTGGAGCTACATCCCTGTTTGAGAGCTCCGATTCAACTTTGTACTCCCCAGTAATTGTAACATGACTGCTAATATGGTAATTTTTAACATGAGAAGAATTATTATTGTAAGTTTCTCATCTTTCGAGCTTAAATTATTACTACACGCCCTCTTATGTATGTATTTATAATTAGTCAAGAAAGTGTGTCAAAAGCGGTATTAATTTTTTTCTTTTTCATTTGAATTTTTCAATTGTGTTTTTATTCCGCATTCACAGAATTTTCATTCAAAACTTTCAAAGGAAATGCCACATTTTTGTCGAAATTACTGCGGTGCGAAAAAAAAAAGCAAAGCTAGTTCATTAGATTCGGCGCGTTTTTCGTCTATAAAAGCTTAGACATTAATAACTTGATGAGTCCAAAGACAATCTATCCTTCAGAAATAGTTTAATTGTTTAGGTTATTATCTATAGGTTTAGGTGTTTTCTCTTGGAAAATTCTCCAACCCCATTAAGAATATTCCCTGAGGAAAATTACCCCTCCCCCAGTCATAGCTGAAAATAAATTTTTTGAAATTTAATTTCGATTTTTTTTTATTCATGCCCAGGCTGAACAAAGACATGATGTAACCAAGACTTAATCTGAATAGGGTTCTAAACCCTATACTTTCTAAAAGCCAGAATATAATTTGTACTTTACTGAAAAAAAGTCAAATGAATTTACTGAAAAAAATCTGCATTGTCAGTTTAATATACACATGCTGATATTTATTCATTAAAATCTTAATTAATTTTTAATTTCTTAAAGTTATAAAAGTGAAAACATTAAAAAGAATTTTTTTTTAAGAATTCCTATATAAGAATTAAAAAGAAAATGAATACATTTTTTTGGCCAGAGAATTAGATTTTGAGCTCTTAGTGTCAAACTTTTTCAGTAAAGAACAGAAAATAAAATTCAAATGAATTTACTGAAAAAACATGCATTGTCAATTTAATGAACATATACTGATATTTATTCCATAAAAACTTAATTAATTTTCGATTTCTTAAGGTTATAAAAGTGAAAACATTAAAAAAAAAAAATTAGAATAAAATACAAACTATATTCTGGCTTTTAGAAAGCATAGGGCTTAGAACCCTACTCAGATTAATTTCTGCTCGTTTTGAGTTTGAATTATTTTAATTTTTGTTTGTTTTGGTCTTTATTTATTTATTGATACTGATTTATGGTAGTTGTATGCTTGGTACATAATTTGATTCTATTTGTGTTTGGTTTAATGGAGTTCTTTACTTTAAAAAAAAAAAACAACTATTTTGTGGAATTTTTTCTATAAATAGAGATTCTATTTTTATTTTCTAAAAATACTTTAGAAAAAAGCTTCTTATTCAAATTAAACAGCTCTGGTGCTTCAAAAGTCGTTCTTAAAAATTGGAAAAAACAGTTTAATTTTAGCATAAAGATCAAGGCACAGAGGACTGGGGCAGCCCCCTCATATATACAATAATTTCAGTTCATTTTGAGATTTAACTTCGTTCCTTTCTTTCAGTGGAAAAAAACTTGTTTTTATTTCTTTTCTAATCGTTTTTCAAGTAATATCGGCAAGTATGGCTCCCCTTCCATGAAAAACTTCTTCACCTTACCAGAAACTTATCTTTAGAAAGTTCCTCCCAGGAAAAATACCCCTCCCGCCCCCATTAAAACAATCTCTAGACAAGTCATTATTGATCATGTCAGGGAACTATAAGTTTCATGTATAGAGTTTTTCCGTCATTGTGATTCCAATTGTGTACTTTTTATTTGATTTCAAAATAACTAATTTGGGATTGAAAGTACTAAAAGCAACCTTTTTTTCCAAGAAAGTTCACCGTATTAAAAGCTCTACTTGGGAGAAAAAATATATTGGATAAAACAAAAAAGACAGGGGTACAAAGGTAAAATCTAAGTAGGAATGAACCCAAACAAGCAGGCCACGGAAATATAGAGTATTTTATTATACATATAATATTATATATATATAGAGTAAATTATTAAAGTATAGAGTAACCTTAAAACCCAAAATGAGAGTTATAGGGTTATCTGTAATAATTTTGTTCATAACAAAAAATGTCAACAAATTAGCATCAAAGGATGGCATAACCCCCAGAGACCCTGTGATAAGGATAGTAAATTATGCGAAACATGCCTATTAATTATTTACAGATATATTTTATAGTGACAAAATGAGGGGTATTTTTGATATTGGGAGTCCAGTATTGTAATACTTTCAGGGATTGTATTCTTCGTCAAAATCATCATCAATCTTTTGCGGTGGGAAAGGGGATGCCCACAAATTTGTTACAATAAATTTTTTCCTGATCAACTTGAAATTGACAATCATAAATTATTGGCCAATAAGTACTAATATATAAAAATTATCCAAAGGATTTTTGGATTATTTCGGGTATATTCACCCTTTAAAACCCTAAATCAACATGTCAACAGCTTCAATTTTTATTGTACCTTTAAAATACCTAGTCACCACTCTTTCCACCAGCACTATTTACTACCAATGCGCTCTCACCCCTCCCCCTTCCCTATTAACCAAATATTGGCTACAAAAAACAGTTTTGAGTTTCAAATATAGCCTATGACAGAAAGGATGGATATGCCATTGTATAAACGACAATCATTATGTTCACCCTGTATTTGGGAAGAGAGCTTTAGCCGCGATTCTCATCTAATAAAAACATCAAATAATGCATACAAACCTTCTATTAAAACAGCAGCAAAAACAAAAAATTAAAACATCCTAATCGTCTGTAATCCTCAGAATTTCCTTTAAGACAGATATTAGAACCCGTAAATTCACGGAGATTGAGTCCCGTTCTTAAAAAGTTGCCAGTTTATGACTAAGAGACTATTTAATGATGAAAAACCCGTTTTCTTTATAGCTTTCTTAGTTGAATTATAAGGATTAGTGTCAATAAGGCTGTTTAAGTTTTAGTTTTGTAGTTTTTTTTTTATTAGAAAGCTTGTATGAATTGTTTTCCTGTTTTTATCGAGTTCTTTTTTGTAGTTTGAAAGACTTCGTGGCAACAAACTGAAAGGAGCAATTCTGCTCAATAGTAACATCGTTGGACTTTATATGATGGACATTATATCATCGATATACGATTTCAAATAAATTGTCTATCTCAAAATTTTAATTGGATGCATTTGAAGAAAAAGAGAGTGTATGAAGGGGGAGGGGGGTAGATGCCTTCCGACCACACACTTAAAAATATAACTAAAACTTTCAATTTCAAATCAAAGAGCCGTCTCTGAGACTTAGACGACCACCCCTTGCATAAGAACCTTACATGACCCCGGGGCATTACTTAGAACACATTGCCCGGGCTCTGGGGAGTTGTGTTGACCCTGGAGGATTGTTATTTGATGTCTGAACTATGTTTAACAAAATGGCTATCTCAGAATTTTTATCGGGTGGGTTTGGGGCGAAAACAGTGAAGTGGGGGGAGGGGTAGTGCAATTTTCAGAAAAATTGCTTAAGGATTGTTCTGGGTACCCGGCTGACTGACTGTATTTCAAACAATAGGCTGTACGAAAAATGTGGTTCAATGCCTCTCTCTAGGGCTAAAATTAAATTTAAAAAAACTAAGTTTTTTTAACTGAAATTAAGGAACGACGTTAAAACTTAAAACGAACAGAAATTATTCCGTATATGAAAGGGGCTGTCCCCTCCTCAACGCCTCCTTCTTTACGCTAAATTTTTTTATTGTTTAAAAAAATATAGTTGTGAGTAAGTCAAACTCTAGCGTAAAGAGCAAGGTGTTGAAGAGGGGACAGCCCCTTTCATATACGGAACAATTTCTGTTCGTTTTAATGTCGTTCCTTACTTTAAGTTAAAAAAAAAACGTGTTTTTTTATTTAATTGCAGATAGGAGCTTGTACCATCTACAGTAGGGTTTTCTGTTACGCTGAATCTGATGGATTGATTTTCATTAAGATTATGTTACTTTTAGGGGGTGTTTTCCCTTTTTTCGAAAATAAGGCAAATTTTTCAGGCTCGTAACTTCGTAAATTTTTACATGGCTTGTAAATTTTTTCATGCTCCTAACTATCAAAAATTTGTTTTTTACAGTTTCGGTTACTATTGAGCCAGGTCTCTCCTTACTTACAGTTCGTTACCACGAACTGTCTGATGTGCACTCAATAGCTAATATGCCAAAAGGTTTCTTTGAACTTCGCGATTGTCTGAAAGCAATGTCAACAGCGTGTTCCGAAGTTTGGAAATTATGCACATCTTCACTACTCTATCTACCACAACGGCTAGTAATGAGAAATTCTATTCTATGCTAAGCCTGATTAAAACCTATTTAAGATCAACAGTAGGCGACGAAAGGCTCAGTGATCTGATGTTGAATTTTAAACTGCTGACGGAGTTCCAAGTGAATCCCTTTCTATTTAAATTGTTGCCTACTTCTTAACAAATCGTTTTCAAGTGCTTAAATATTAAATGTTTATTCCGATCCCCTTCCCATCTTTTGTGGGGTGCCCCAGGGAACTCTGATAGGTCCTATTTTATTTCTTGTAATGGTTAATAGCCTCATGACTGGCCACACGGAGCGATGGACGTATGTGACCTACCTGTCTGCACTTGAGGTTTGCGGACGAAATATTAAAAGCTAAATTATGACATTTCTTGACGATGTCACGCAGGATGTTTTTTTATCGAAGATGAAAGTTAATGCTAATAAATCGACAGTTAGGACAGTTAATTTTCAAAAACACCCCCTTCTTTTACAAACCCCATTCATCCCGAAATCTCTGTCACATGCATTAAACTGCTTGGGGTGACAATTACTGCTGACTTGAAGTGGGATGCCCATGTTCAAAATATCCTAAAACAAGCTTCCCCTTCAGTTTCCCCTCTAAAACTTTTGTTAAAATTTTCTTGCCCCCCTAAGGATCTTCTCCAGCTTTATTTTTCTTTTATTCGGCTAATACTGGAGTTTTCTTGTCCAGTGTGGCATTTTGGTCTTTTTTCAGAGCATATTTATAAGATTGAAAATGTCCAAAAACGAGCACTTAGAATCATAAATGGTGAAGGGAAGGTTCCATATCATTATCTACTAGGTAAGTTCAAGCTTACCACTTTGGCTGAGAGAAAGAACCTTCTATGCCTTCGTTTTGGTACCAAGACGCTGTCTGTTCCTCGATTACGTACCATCATCCCCTAACCTTACCTTCCCGCCCGCAACAGACCGTCCCGTATAAAATCCCAAAAAGTCCCCAAACTGACTCCCATCCCTGCTAAACAAGAAAGATATCGGAAGAGTTCTGTTCCGGGTTTTGTTGAGTTATAAAATAGCCAGGAAAATTCGTCTTTAATTTTATTGTTATCTATTTTATTTTTTTTTGACGTTTTAACTAAGTTTTGACTCATCATATTTTTGTATGTATTTTCATTGATTTTATTGTTTTCTATTTTTTTTTATTTTTGACTTTTTAATGAAGTGTTGACTTTTTTCATGTATTTTTTTACAATGAATTATGTTTGACGTGAACGTCACGTTTTTTTGATGATATATTTATATGTATAGTGCCTTGATATGTATAGTGACTCATCATATTTTTTTATGTATTTTCATTAATTTTATTGTTTTCTGTTTTTTGTTTTTGACTTTTTAATGAAGTGCTGACTTTTTTCATGTATTTTTTTTACAATGATTTATGTTTGACGTGAACGTCATGTTTGTTTGATGATATAATTATATGTACAGTGCCTTTGAGATATATATATAATGCTTTTCTTTGAATGTAAAATTGAAATTCGGCAAACATTTTGTAAAAGAACTTTTTAAAATTCCATTCAATTCTATTCTATTTAGTTTCTTAAACCACATTGGCCTGACATCACATAAAGAAAGAAAAACGAGCAAAAATGGGGTTTTTATAGGCCAAATAAAATTAAAGAATATAAAACATATGGTCAGAAAAATATATTTTTAAAAAAAGAGACCTTCTCGGTTCTCAGTGTTAGAATAAAACTGTGAATTATTTTTCAACTTAAGTTCTCTGTGTAAACATTAAACACTTTCAAATTGCTTCTTACTATTATTAGTCGACTTTGGGAGAGACCTGTGTAAACCACTGTGAAGAAATATTGCTCTTCAACAATTGTGAGTGGACCAATTAAAGGGGCCAATGGAGGTTGCCTAGCCCCCCTTTAGTTCAGAATGAAATGACGCCACTGACTACCACTAATGCTACCACTTCTTTATTTACTAGTTCTACTACAAGTAGTTGAGTAGTCGGAGCAACAGCAAGAGAAGTAGTAGAGCCATTAAATAAAGCAGTGGTAGCAGAAGTGGTAGTCAGTGGTGTTATGAGCCTATGCCACAACGCCACCAACACCCACGGTAAAAAATAGCCCCCAAAGATAATACCCCCGGAAAATACCCCCCCCCCCTCCCATGAAAAATAAGGCCTTCCAAATTTGAGAATTTTATTCGAATTTTATTTTTTAATTTCCGTAGGGGGAAGAAATTTTGGTGCTTATGTATTATGCACCACTCACTCAAGTTTACGCTGTGTAAACTTCAGGGACACACCGGTTTTTTGTTAGTTTTTTTCGTTACTTTATAAATAAATTTGGGCTTTCGATTCGCACATTAGGGGGGGGGGG
>JAQQPU010006725.1:0-27629 GCA_029168905.1 Artemia sp. Kazakhstan ARC1039
TCACTGTTACATTCTCTTGATATTTCAAAGTTCATTTTGAATATTTTTTCGTTGAAATGCAAGAGTTGGAATATTTCAGTAGTGTTTCGTCGTGGTTTACCTTGTCACTGTTACATTCTCTTGATGGTTCGAAGTTCATTTTAGATTTTTTTTTGTTGAAATGTAAGAGTTGGAATATTTGAATGTATATTTGAATGTAATATTTGAATGTATATTGGAATGTTTCAAAGTTCATTTTTGATTTTTTTTTGAACTGTAAAGATTGGAATATTTCAGTAGTGATTTGTCGTGCTTTACCATCTCACTGTTACATTCTGAAGATGGTTTAAAGTTCATTTCGGATTTTTTGTCCCTTGAAGTGTAAGAGTTTGATCATTTCAGTAGTGTTTTGTCGTAGTTTACCATGTCACTGTTACATTCTGAAGATTTTTCAAAGTTTATTTTGGATTTTTTTTTTTCGTTGAAATGCAAGAGTTGGATTATTTCAGTAGTGTTTTTTTGTAGCTTGCCTTGTCACTGTTACATTCTCTTGATGTATCAAAGTTCATTTTGGATTACATTCATTAAAATGTAAGAGTTGGCATATTTCAGTAGTTTTTTGTCATGGTTTACCTTGTCACTGTTATATTCTCATGATGTTTCAAAGTTCATTTTGGATTTCTTTCGTTGAAATGTAAGAGTTGGAATATTTCATTAGTCTTTGTCGTGGTTTACCTTGTCACTGTTACATTCTCTTAATGTTTCAAAGTTCATTTTGGATTTCATTCGTTGAAATGTAAGAGTTGGAATATTTCAGAAGTGTTTGCGTGGTTTACCATGTCACTATTACATTCTCTTGATGCTTCAAACTTCATTTTGGATTTTTTTCGTTGAAATGTAAGAGTTTGATTATTTCAATAATGTTTTTGTCGTGGTTTACCTTGTCACTGTTACATTCTCTTGATGTTTCAAAGTTCATTTTGGATTTTATTCGTTGAAATGTAAGAGTTGGAATATTTCAGTACTGTTTTGTTGTGGTTTACCTTGTCAATATTACATTCTCTTGATGCTTCAAAGAACATTTTGGATTTTTTTCGTTGCAATGTAAGAGTTGGAATATTTCTGTAGTGGTTTTTCGTGGTTTACCTTGTCACTGTTACATTCTCTTGACGTTTCAAAGTTCATTTTGGATTTTTTTCGTTGAAATGCAAGAGTTGGAATATTTCAGTAGTGTTTTGTCGTGGTTTACCTTGTCACTGTTACATTCTCTTGATGTTTCAACATTTTTGATTTTTTTTTTCCTTGAAATGCAAGAGTTGGAGTATTTCAGTTGTGTTTTGCCGTGGTTTACCTGGTCACTGCTACATTCTGAAGATGTTTCAAAGTTCATTTTTGAACTGTAGGAGTTGGAATATTGCAGTGCATTTTGAACTTTTTTCGTTCATTTTGAACCACGACAAACCACTACTGAAATATTCCAACTCTTACATTTCAACAAAAAAAAATCAAAAATGAACTGTGAACCATCAAGAGAATGTAACAGTGACAAGGTAAACCACGACAAAACACTACTGAAATATTCCAACTCTTGCATTTCAACGAAAAAGTATTCAAAATGAACTTTGAAATATCAAGAGAATGTAACAGTGACATAGTAAACCACGACAAAACACTACTGAAATAATCCATCTCTTACATTTCAACGAAAAAAAATCCAAAATGAACTTTGAAACATCATCAGAAGGTAACAGTGACAAGATGAACCACAACAAAACACTACTGAAATTTTTCAACTCTTACATTTCAACGAAAAAAGTTCAAAATGAACTTTGAAACATCTTCAGAATGTAACAGTGACAAGGTAAACAACGGCAAAACACTGCTGAAATGTTCCAACTCTTACATTTCAACGAAAAAAAAATACAAAATGAACATTGAAACATCAAGAGAATGTAACAGTGACAAGGTAAATCACGAGAAACACTACTGAACTATTCCGGCTCTTACCTTTCAAAAAAAATCCAAAATGAACTTAGAAACATCAAGAGAATGTAAATGTGACATGGTAAACCACGGCAAAACACTATTGAAATATTCCGACTCTTACATTGCAACGAAAGAAATCTGAAATAAACTTTGAAACATCAAGAGATTTGAACAGTGATAAGGTAACGACAGATAAATCACGACAAACACTACTGAAATAATCCAACTCTTACATTTCAATGAAAAAAAAATTCCAAAATGAACTTTGAAACATCAAGAGAATGTAACAGTGACAAGGTAAACCACGACAAAACACTACTGAAATATTCTAACTCTTACATTTCAACGAAAAAAATTCCAAAATGAACTTTGAAACATCAAGAGAATGTAACAGTGACAAGGTAAATCACGACAAACACTACTGAACTATTCCAACTCTTATATTTAAAAAAAAATCCAAAATGAACTTTGAAACATCAAGAGAATGTCACTGTGACAAGGTAAACCACGACAAAACACTACTGATATATTCCAACTCTTAAATTGCAACGAAAGAAATCCGTAATGAACTTTGAAACATCAAGAGAATGTAACAGTTATAAGGTAAATCATGACAAAACACTACTGAAATATTCCAACTCTTAACTTTCTAGGGAAAAAAAATATAAAATGAACTTTGAAACATCAAGAAAATGTAACTGTGACAAAGTAAACCTCGACAAAACACTACTGAAATATTCCAACTCTTGCATTTCAAGGAAAAAAATCCAAAATGAACGTTGAAACATCTAGAGAATGTAACAGTGAGATGGTAAAGCACGACAAATCACTACTGAAATATTCCAACTCTTACATTTCAAGGAAAAAGAAATCTAAAATGAACGTTGAAACATCTAGAGAATGTAACAGTGAGATGGTAAACCACGACAAAACACTACAGAAATATTTCATCTCTTAGACTTCAACGAAAAAAGTCCAAATGAACTTTTAAACATCTTCAGAATGTAGCCGTGACAAGGTAAACCACGACAAAACCCAACTGAAATATTCCAACTCTTGCATTTCAGGGGAAAAAATCAAAAATGAACTTTGAAACATCAAGAGAATGTACCAGCGACAAGGTAAACCACGACAAAACACTACTGAAAGGTTCTAACTCTTACATTTCAATGTAAAAAAAAATCCAAAATGAACTCTGAAACATCTTCAGAATGTAACAGTGACATGGAAAAGCACGCTAAAACACTACTGAAATAATCCAACTTTTACATTTAAATGAAAAAAATCCAAAATTAGCTTTGAAACATCAAGAGAATGAAACAGTGACAAGGTAAACCACGAGAAAACAGTACTCAAATATTCCAACTCTTACTGTCCTATGAAAAAAAAATCAAAATGAACTTTGAAACATCTTCAGAATGTAGCAGAGATAAGGTAAACCACAACAAAACACTAGTGAAATATTCTAACTCTTAAATTTCAAGGGAAATAAATCTAAAATGAACTTTGAAACATCAAGAGAATGTAACGGTGAATAGGTAACCCACGACAAAACACTACTGAAATATTACATTTCAAGGGGAAAAAATCTTAACTGAACTTTGAAAGATCAAGAAAATGTAACGGTGATTAGGTAAACCACGACAAAACACTACTGAAATATTCCAAATCTTACATTTCAACGAATGAAACCCAAAATGAGCTTTGAAACATCAAGAGAATGTAATAGTGAGAAGGCAAACCAAGACAAAACACTACTGAAATATTCCAACTTTTACAGTTCAACAAAAACAAATCAAAAATGAACTTTGAAACATCTTCAGAATGTAACAGTGAGATGGTAAAGCACGACAAAACACTACTGAAATAATCCAACTCCTACAATTTAACGAAAAAAAATCCAAAATGAAATTTGAAGCATCAAGAGAATGTAATAGTGACAAGGTAAACCATCACAAAACACAACTGAAATATTATAACTCTTGCATTTCAAGGGAAAAAAATACAAAATGAACTTTGAAACATCAAGAGAATGTAACAGTGACAAGGTAAACCATGACAAAACACTACTGAAATATTCTAACTCTTGCATTTCAACGAAAAAACTCCCTAAATGAACTTTAAAATATCAAGAGAATGTAACAGTGACAAGGTGAACCACGAAAAACCTCTACTTAAATAATCCAACTCTTACATTTCAATGAAAAAAATCAAAAATGAACTTTGAAGCATCAAGAGAATGTAACAGTGACAAGGTAAACCATGAGAAAACAATACTGAAATATTCTAACTCTTACAGTTCAACGAAAAAAAATCAAAAATGAACTTTGAAACATCTTCAGAATGTAGCAGTGACAAGGTAAACCACGACAAAACATAACTGAAATATTCCAACTCTTGCATTTCAAGGAAAAAAATCCAAAATGAACTTTGAAACATCAAGAGAATGTAATAGTGACAAGGTAAACCACGACAAAACACTACTGAAATATTCGAACTCTTGCATTTCAACGAAAAAAATCCAAAATGAACTTTGAAACATCAAGAGAATGTAACAGTGACAAGATAAACCACGACAAAATAGTACTGAAAAATGCCAACTCTTACATTTCAACGAATGAAATCCAAAATGAACTTTGAACAATCAAGAGAATGTAACAGTGACAAGGTAAAACACGACAAACACTACTGAAATATTCCAACTCTTACGTTTCAACGAAAGAAATTCAAAATGAACTTTGAAACATCAAGAGAATGTAACAGTGACAATGTAAACCACGATAAAAACACTATTCAAATAATCCAACTCTTACATTTCAACGAAAAAAATCCAAAATGAACTTTGAAGCATCAAGAAAATGTAATAGTGACAAGGTAAACCACGACAAAACACTACTGAAATATTTTAACTCTTACATTTCAACGAATGAAATCCAAAATGAACTTTGAACATCAAGAGAATGTAACAGTGACAAGGAAAACCACGACAAACACTACTGAAATATTCCAACTCTTACATTTCAACGAAAGAAATCCAAAATGAACTTTGAAACATCATTAGAATGTAACAGTGACAAGGCAAACCACGACAAAACACTACTGAAATATGCCAACTCTTACATTTCAATGAATGTAATCCAAAATGAACTTTGAAACATCAAGACAATATAACAGTGACAAGGCAAACTACGACAAAAAACTACTGAAATATTCCAACTCTAGCATTTCAACGAAAAAACAATCCAAAATGAACTTTAAACATCTTCAGAATGTAACAGTGAAATGGTAAACCACGACAAAACACTACTGAAATAATCAAACTCTTACATTTCAACGAAAAAAAAATCCAAAATGAACTTTGAAACGTCAAGAAAATGTAACAGTGACAAGGTACCGCATCGTGTCTCTGAGAAAGCATAGAGTACAATTGTTAGAGCCATAAGCATATTCTATGTCATTTTAATATGTAAGAAAAAGAAAAAAAGTTGAATAATTTCGGTCCAAAAAACATTTAGTCCAATAAAAAAAAGTGCTACTATAAACAATATTTTTATAATAGTAAAAGTCACGACTTACATTTACATATCATTCTCTTTTTTAATTTGGAAAATATTAAATGTGATTTTTTATGTTTTAAGTATGTTACATGTCATTCTAAGAGATGTAAAAAAAGTTGAAATAATATATCATGTTAAAAAAATAATAAAAAATAGTTAAAAACAAACTTAAAAAAAAATTCAAAAAAGAAGGGAGGGGGCCAAAAACATGGGGGGAGGGCCCCAAAACGTTCGGGGGGGCCCTGGTGTTTAGGGTCATTGGTGATTATGATCCTTGATGGTTCATATTCATATATACCTCACTACTTGATTTGCAAGGATTTCTAGTATTTTTTAATGCTGTTCTGAATTTCATTATTAAAATTCTTTTCTTGACATCTTCATCTCTATTAGTATCAACTTTTTAGTATACTATAACGTTAGACCATATTTTATATTGACAACACTGTTCAAACGGTACTTGTGTATTATACAGAACACATCAATGAAATAAAGGTAGGTCAACTCACAAGACCATTTTATCATTGTTAACCATTCGCATAGATTGATGCTATTCCAAATTTACACTAAATAAGCTGTGAGTTAACAACCCCCTCGGGGTTTCCTTAACTGCAAATCAGTTTAATCCTTTTTTACCATCTTCATACGATCCGATCACTGATTAGGATCATTCACACCCCTATTATTCAATCAACAATTAATATCGTTTATACAGTCCAATTCGCAAATGCTATAACCTTTTTCGCAAATTGAGTTTTTTTGGTAAACGATTTAACACCATATGCCTGTCAATTCTAGACAAGATGCAAGGTACCTTCAGCCTAGAGGTTATTAGTGTCTGACAATTTTTGAGTCAGAAACATGCGCGGCTTGGATGTATCTTTAGTAAAAACCATTATTTATGCTAAGAACATGATTTTCTTACCCTATGACTGAAACCAGTATTTTTTACAGAAGGCGCAATAAACCTTTTGAATACGTAATGTGACGATCAAAAGTTTTGGCTTAGAAACCTATGTCTAAACCCGTCTGATTCTATTACACAATATCGTCCCTAGTTCCAAATATAACGTGTTTGATCACTTTATAGCTCCATAATATGGAGGGATTGGTCGCTTTATACGACCTGTCTTTCAATCAATAGGATCATCACTACTGATACACTCTTTTGACAACCACTATGCACAGTGCGTGTTTTGATTTTGTTCGATATCCCCCTCAAAATTTTTGAAAGTAGTTGAAAACCATATGTTTTGATTTTACACATAGTATGTATTGATTCTGTTCAATATCCTCCTCAAAATCTCCTGAAAGTAGTCGCAAGTAAAAGTAGTTGCAGTCGCAAGTGGTTGCAGTCATAGTCACAAGTGATTCTAGTCACAAGTAGTCGTAGTTGAAGTCGTAAGTAATCACAGTTACAAGTAGTCGCCGTCACATGTCATCTTAGTCAAAGTCACAATCTAATTGCAGTATCAGTGGCTGTTGCATTCACAGCAGTAGCTGCAGTGGTAGTGGTTAAGAAAGCTTGAAGTTAATACCCTTATCCGGTCCTAAGATATTGCAAAAGTACCTTTATGATAACTTTGATGAACATAGTGTCTTTTGATTTAGCTCTATAGACCCCTCAACGCTTCCCGAAATTTCACCTTAATATAGTTGGCCTTCTCGAACGCGCCCACGATCAAACATTCTCATCTTTCCTAATGCTAAATCCTGCATGTAAATGTGGAAAAATTCCATAATTTACGTTTCTTTGTCCAGGGGACAATGGCATACCCAGAGGCATAATTGTTCGATCTTTTGACTATTTGGAACAAAAATGCTTCTCAAATTTCTATCAGTATTAAGAGAGGTACCTAAAAGGCAAGAGGAGGGGGCTGGTTACCCTCCGATACCACTTCAACATCCCACTCAACATGCCTTGAAAGTTTCAACTTAATACCATCAGCTTTTCCTAAGATATTGCTGTTGCGCCCTTTTGACAGCCATCCCGCATATCGTGTGTTTTTGGCCCAGTCAACATTTCCTGAGAATTCACCTTAATACCCTAAGCCTTTATGGAGACTCAGGATCAAATATACGCCCTTTTTCCAGCAAAAAAATCTTATATGTTAGCAATGGTCAACTAGTCTAACCTACATCCCCTGCCCTGGGGTTGCGGAGTGGGCGGGGTTATATCAGCTCCGGAGGCCTAGTTATTTAACCTTTGGACCATTCTGAACAAAATGGCTTTCTCAAAGTTTTGATCGGGTGTATTAGGAGGAAAAAGGGTTTTGGAGGGGGGGCGGTTGCCCCTCGATACTGTTTGACTCTGAAAAAAGGGCACTAGAAGTTTCAATCGAATAAGCCCCCTCCGAAGTATGTACAACCACCTCTTCCTTATTAGGTGGCACTGGGGGAGAAAAATTGATTTGCTTTTCGGAATATATGACTGTAGTTGTCCAAAACCTTTAATCTCGGTAAAAGCTAGATGCGGAAATGACAGCGATGTTGACCAAAAAGCTAGAATCTGCAATTTATTTTGGTGTGATATATTTTGCTAGTTTAAGAGAACACCAGATCTTTGAATATTCATTCAAATGAGCCTTGTTTTAATGAAGTAGGACTATTGGCTATGGATGATCAAATGAATGCAGGATTACCACCCCTAGTAATTTACCACTATTTTTAGTGATGTGTTATATTGCCTAAAGAAAAAAATCACTACATCAGCACATAAATCACTAGATTATTGATGAAAAGCACTTATTCAATCAAAAAATCACTAAAATATAATGATTTTTTACCAGGTGGCAACCCTGCATGTATGTTCATCCTTCCCCAGAAAAGTAACAAATTCGACATTATTTTGTTTTTTTATATAGCTGCTTGAGGGTTCCCATGCATGTTCAATTTTATTTTGTAAGTTCCATTAAAACCGCTCCTATTTTTGGCGGAGTTTACTTTCTATTTATATAATTGAAAATTTTGTCATGTGCTAATGGCTTTTGGTGAACAACTTTACAATTGAAATATTGTATATGTACAGAATGCGCATAAATACTAGATTTTGTCGTTGCATATATTTTAACACACAGCATATATTTTGGTTTCTATTCACAATAAATAAATAAAACAAGTTTTTTTAGCTGAAAGTAAGGAGCGAAATTAAAACTTAAAACGAACAGAAATTATTCCGTATATGAAAGGGGCTGTCCCCTCCTCAACGCCTCGCTCTTTACTCTAAAGTTGTTTATTGTTTTAAAAAATAAAGTTGTGTGACAGAATCAAACTTTAGCGTAAAGAGCGAGGCGTTGAGGAGGGGACAGCCCGTTTCTTATACGGAATAATTTCTGTTCGTTTTAAGTTTTAATATCGCTCCTTACAAAAAAAAATTGTTTTTTTATTTAATTTCTGAACGTTTTTGGATTAATGCAGCTTTGATTTTGGCTCACCGTACATGAATAATTAGAATGAAATTTGCATATTAATTTTATTGTTTTAGCTAAATGGCTTTCTCGAAATTTTGTTATGACGTAACTTATGAATTAACTTACGTAACGAACTTCTATATTTGTATGTTTTTATTACGTATATTAGGGAGTTTACCCCTAGCCAATACCTCGCTCTTTACGCTAAAGCTCGAATTTTGTTCGAATCACAAAGGCCGGTTAATTAGAATGGATAGCTCTTTTGAAAGTACTAAAAAACCTTTAGCGTAAAGAACGAGGTATTGACTAGGGGGCAAACCCCTTCATATACGTAACAGTTTCTCTTTGTTTTAAGTTTTAATATTGCTCCTTACTTTCAGTTGAAAAAACTTGTTTTTTTATTTAATTTCTGATCGATTTTTTAAATAATGCTGGGAAATCCGGCACCCCCTTCATAAAAATGTCCCTTTCCCCACTAAAACATCCTCCATGGAAAGATCCTCCCCCGACACCCCACCAGAAAAAAATCCCTCCTGAAACGTGTGTATACTTCCCATTTACCAATACTATATGTAAACAATGGGCAAAGTTCATAACTTACAGCTTTTCCCCCGGGAACTGTGGGGGATTAAGTCATCCTTAAAGACATATTTGTTAGATTTTCGACAATGATGCACAAAATGGCTATCCTAAAATTTTGATTGGGTGACTTTGGGGAAAAAGAATGAGCGTGGGAGGGGGACAAGTTGCCCTCCAATTTTTTGGTCACTTAAAAAGGGCACCAGCACTTTTAATTTCCGTTCAGATGAGCCCTCTCACGATATTCTAGGACTACTGAATCGATACGATTACCCCTGGGAAAATAAAACACAAAACAAAAAACAAACAAATAAACACGGATCAGTGATCTTTCTTCTGGCAAAAAATACAATATTCCACATTTTTGCAGATAGGAGCTTGAAACTTCTGCTAAAGGGTTCTATAAAACGCGGAATCTGATGGTGTGATTTTCATTAAAGTTCCATGACTTTTAGGGGCTTTTCCCCCTTTTATGAAAATAAGGCAAATTTTCTCAGGCGCGTAACTTTTGAAGGGTACAACTAAACTTAATAAAACTTATATATTTGAAATCACCATAAAAATCTAATTCTATTGATGTATGTATTGGTATCAAAATTACGGTTTTTAGAATTTTCGTTACTATTGAGCCGGGTCGCTCCTTACCTACAGTTCGTTACCACGAAGTGTTTGATTGAGCTTAGTGAAGCAACAAATAATAAAGCAAACAGTCACTAACTCACTAGTCTAAAAACACTGATATTGTGTACAACTAAGGTTATGCACAGAGAAAAGTTAAATAAACAAAAATTAAATTCAGCAAATCCAGTTAAATCCAGCACGACAATGTTCCAAAGCACTAAATGAGTAATTAACAAAACAATCCTAATTTGTTTTTGTTTCTAACAAATTTGTTTTGCCAGGCTAAGTTAGTATGCAGCAAATTTGTTTGATAGGCTAATTTGCTTTGCTTTAGGCTAGCTGTAAGATTGCTGTTGTTGTTGTAGAAAATGACATTCTCGGCTTTCGTCACGAAAAAAATAAATAAATGCATTTAATGCAGAAGCTAAACTACAACATTTATTTAATTTTTTTTGGGGGGGGGAAGGGGTGCAGGCTAAGTTCATGGACTTTACATGTTTTAAATCAATTCAATTCTCTTGATGTATCTATTCTTATCAAAACTCTATTTATTTTAGTTTTGGTTGTTATTGATTTGCGTCACACTTTACTAACAATTCGTTACCACGAACTGTTTGAAACAGATTAATCTTTATTTTTTCCTGCATGAGAGGTGGGTAAGCCCATCTTCAATACCTTGCTCTTCACGCTACAGTTTATAATATTAAAAAAAAAAACTTGCAATTATTCTAATTAAACAACCCTTGTCTTTCAGGCGTCGTTCATAAAGAATTGGGACAAAATCCAACCTTCAGCGTAAAGAGTAAGGTGTTTAGGAGGGGGAACCCCGACATATGCATAATAATTTCTGTTTGTTTTAACTTTTAATAATGTTTCTTACTTTCAGTTGAAGAAATTTGTTTTTTCATTTAATTTCTGATCGTTTTTTAAATAATGCCAGGAAATCTGGCTCCACCTCCCCAGAAAGATCCCTCCTCCCTACAGAAATATTCTCTAGATAATTCAATCTTGGCGATATTTTACCCCACACAATTACCTTTAACATGTCCACGCGTAAAAATGAGTAGGTAAAATGAAAGCAAGACACATACAAGGAATTTCGTATTGGAATTCTGGCAAATTCCCGCAGTGTAAAATTTCCCGTGAAAGTTTCCTCCCTGGAAGCTTACCTCCCCAAGGAAAATCTTCCTTGTTGAAAAAAGTAGAAAATTACCCCCCCCCCCCCCCAAAAAAAAAAAATGCATGCATAGTTCCAAATAAAAAATACTATACGTATACACTTGGGATATTTTAAAACTTTTAGACCTTTCCATATGGGCTCTAGGGGGAGTTTATTACCTTCAAACATATATTTTTGTGGTTTTTCAACTATGCTGAACAGAATGGCTATCTCAAAATTTTGATCAGACTAAATTGGGAAAAAAGGGCGTGGGAGGGGGCCAAATTACCCTCTAGAATTTTGGTCACTATAACTTTTAATTTCCGTTCGAATTGAGCTCTCTCTTGATGTTCTAGGACCACTGGGTCGGTACGATTAACCCTGAAAAAAAAAATAAACACGCATCCGTGATCTTTCTTCTGGCAAAAAATACAAAGTTGCACATTTTTGCAGATATGAGCTTGAAACCTATGTAATAGGGTTTTCTGATACGCTGAATCTGACGGTGTGATTTTCATTAAAATTCTTCCACTTGTAGGGGATGTTTCCCCCCTCTTTCAAAAATCAGGTAAATTCTCTCAGGCTCGTAGCCTTTGATGAGCATTGCTAAACTTAATAAAATTTATATATTTAGAATCAGCATTATAAGCCTATTCTTTTGATACATTTATTGACATCAAAATTCCATTTTTTAAAGTTTCGATTACTATTGAGCCGTATCACTTGTTTTTTTTATTGTTTTTTTATTACGTATATGTTATTACGTATATGACGGGGTTCTCCCCTTAGTCAATACCACGCTCTTTACGCTAAAGTTAAAATTTTGTTTAAGTCGCAAACCCATGAATCACAAAGGCCTTTTGAAAGCACTAAAAAAAACTGTAGCGTAAAGAGCGAGGTATTGACTTGGGGGCGAACCCCCTCATATACGCATTAATATCTGTTCGTTTTAAGTTCTAATGTTGCTTCTTACTTTCAGTTGAAAAAACGTTTTTTTTTAATTTAATTTCTGATTGTTCTTTAAATAATGCTGGGAAATCCGGCGCCCCCTTCATAGAAATGTCTTTTACCCTAAGGAAACGTCCTCCACGGATAGATTCTCCTGAGTAACCCCCTCCTCCAGCCCCCCACCAGAAAAAAATCCTTCCTGAAAGTGTCTGTATACTTCCCAATAACCAATACTATATGTAAACAGTGGGCAAAGTTCATAACTTGCAGCCCTTCCCCTAGGAACTGTGGGGGATTAAGTCATCCTAAAAGGCATATTTATTAGATATTCGACTATGCTGAACAAAATGACTATCTCAAAATTTTAATTGGGTGACTTCGGGAAAAAATGAGCGTGGGAGGGGGCCAAGTTGCCCTCCATTTTTTTGGTCACTTAAAAAGGGCACTAGAACTTTTAATTTCCGTCAAAATGACCCCTCTTACGATATTTTAGGACTACTGAATCTATACGGTCACCCCTGGGAAAATAATAAAAAAAAAAAACAGATAAACACGCATCCGTGATCTTTCTTCTGACAAAAAATACAAAATTCCACATATTTGCAGATAGGAGCTTGAAACTTCTACAGTAGGGTTCTCTGACACGCTGAATCCGATGCTGTGATTTTCATTAAAGTTCTATGACTTTTAGGGGGCATTTCCCCCTTTTTTGAAAATAAGGCAAATTTTCTCAGGCGTATAACTTTTGATGGGTAGGACTAAACTTGATGAAACTTACATATTTGAATCAGCATAAAGGTCTGATTTATTTGACATACCTATTGGCATCAAAATTCTGTTTTTCGGAGTTTTGGTTACTATTGAGCCGGGTCGCTCCTTACTAACAGTTCATTACCACAAACTGTTTGATAGTCGCTCTTCAGTATTGTTTGTTACCGCGAACCGTTTGTCCCAAGGTTGCCTTGAAAGTGAGAGAGGCTACCACAGCCTTCTTGAACCCCTTTGTTTTAGATTCAAGATTAACGTTCGTAAAACAATACTTGGAGATTGAACATCAACTGTAAAAGCGCCCCCTCTAAATATTTATTTGGTAAGGATACGGTCTAAAATATAAAAAAATGAAACATAATTTTTTAGGTTATTTTAAGGGGGAGAGGTTCTCCCCCTTAGGGTAGTTATTTCAACGGTTTTTATGGCGAATTCTTCCAATAAATTTTTTGTGGAAGGATGTCTCCCATGGACGCCCTCCTGGGAGCCTAGGAGTCAATATCCTCTTGGCAACGAGAAGACGAAAAAAAAATTATATAACTAGGAAAATGAGAATTTGACATTTTTGCTTTTTTTCAAAATATTAGGTAAATCTTACCTGGCTAGTAACTTTTGGGTATCTATAAACTTAATAATTAATTATACTTTTCAGAATAACTAGAGCCGTATCCAAGATTTTTTTGGGGTGGGGAGGGTACAAAAAGATTTTCTGGGTGAGCGTTTACAAAAAAAAACTTCAATAAACGCTCCAAAAATTGATTTATAGTCATTTACGTTACGTTTTTACGATTCGGACAAACATTTCGGGGGGGGGGGGTAAACCCCTTAACCCCCCCCCCCCCCTGGATACGGCCATGAGAATAACCATCAAAGGAAATTGTGTTGATGTACATATTGTTAGGAAAAATCTCTTTTTTTAAGGTATGATTACTATTATCACGAGCACTCCTTACTTACAGTTCGTTACCAAGAACTGTTTGATCCATCTGGGGTCAAACAAAAACAACACCTTCCCAAATAGGATGAAAAAGGTCATAAGAAAGCCTTTAGCAAAATTTGGAACTACAAGGGGGTAAACAAAGGGTAAAGCCTTGAACAGACTGAGGTGGATGAGAATCACCCGCAGTTGTGTTGGCCTTAGGTCAGGAGCGGATCCAGGATTTTTTTTATCGGGAAAGGGGGCGCAAAATGTTTTACTCCGATAAACTTGGGAACAAAGAAATACCAGCAATTGCATGGGAACCTCAACGATTATAGGCCGTAGGTAGGTCGTGGAAATGGTCGTAAATTTAATCTAAAATCTGCCGAGGGTTAAAATTCTATTAAATCTGTCGAAATTAAAAGGATCTAAAAATATTGATACAAAAAATAGTAATTTATAAAAACCATCCAGCCATAAACAAATGAAGAGCTGTTCACCCTCTACGAAAAACATGATATTTAATATTACAATATGATGTTATCTCAAATCCACCACTACATTAGGGGGGCGCATGCCCCCCTGCGCCCCCACCTGTATCTGACACTGCCTCAGGTGGCTTGATGCTGCAATGAGTTTTAAGTAGTATTGCCATAAGTATCCTACCCCTCACCTAGGAAAAAATATTCTGTGTGCGTCTCTGACTGGGAACTTTATTTTTGGCTGACGAATGTTTCTTTTTGTATCCGTCGGAAGACTTTTGCATTTTTTTTTTTTTTTTTTTTTTTTTTTTTTTTTTTTTTTTTTTTTTTTATTGCTATTTCTAAATACTAGGCGAGGAACTTTTTATCATTTAGCTTTTTTCGGTATTTTTTACTTATAACAACATTTTGTAAGCTTTCGAAGTATTAGGAAAATTTGGACCCCCTCCCACTCACTAATGTAACTTGGAACCCATTCGAAATAAAACTGTGTTTATTTCTATGATTTTCAAATTTTAACGTAATTTGCTAACTTTTTTCAGAATAGAGGCAATTTTTTCAACTATTGTGAATATACGCCAGAAAATTTTTGTAAAACACTCTTTTCGTATAACAATAAATAAATAAAAAAAGAAGCTTCATAAATTATCAAACAGTTTGTGGTAACGAACTGTAAGTAAGGAGTGGCCCGGCTCAATAGTAACCGAAGCTCTATAAAAAAAGAAGTAATTTTGATATCAGTAGATATATCAAAAGAACCGGCTTATTATGCTGATTCTAAATATACAAGATTCAATAAGTTTAGTGTTACGCATCAAAAGCTATGAGCCTGAGAAAATTTGCATGATTTCCAGATAAGGGGAAAACACCCTATAAAAGTCAAGGAATCTCATTGAAAATCAAACAATCAGGTTTAGCGTATTCGAGAACCGTGATGTAGAAGTTCCAAGCTTCCATATGGAAAAATATGGAATTTTGTATTTTTTTTCAGAAGTTTTTTTTCAGTCTTACCAATCAAAGGCTGGGAGCCTGGAAAAAATGCTTGATTTTTGAAAGAGGAGGAATCATCCACTAAGAGTTAAAGAATATTATGGAAGTCACGCCATCAAATTCGGCGTATAACAGAACACTATACTGTAGAGGTTTCAAGCTCCTATCGGTAAAAATGTGTAATTTTGTATTTTTTATTTTTGCCAGAAGAAAGGTCACGGATGTGTGTTTATTTGTTTGTTTTCTTTTTTTCTCGAGGGGTAATCGTATCGACTCAATGGTCTTAGAATATTGGAGGAGGGCTCATTCGAACAAAACGTGAAAGCTCTAGTGCCCTTCAGTGACCAAAAGGATTGGAGGGCAACTGGTTTCCCATGCCCCTTTTTTCCTCAAAATTGTCCGATTAAAATTTTGAGATAGCCGTTCTGCTCAGCATAGTTGAAAAGCCAAATAACTATGCCTTTTGAAATAACATGACCCCCACAGCCCCTGGGGAAAGGTCTTTAACTTATAAAATTTGCCCATTGCTTATGTATAATATTTGTTATTGGGAAGCATGCACACATTTTTTGCATGAGGGGGAGACGAATTTTCTGCTTATGTCTTGTTTTCTCTTATGTCTTGTAATTCGTCTTATGTCTTGTTTTCTCTTTGCCGACTCAATTTTACGCGTGAAGATGTTAAGGGTAATTGTCCAGGGTAAATTTTCACCAGGTTTGCATTGTCTGGAGGATATATCCTTGGAGAGTAGGGATTTTTCCGTGGAGGTGGAGCCAGATGTACTGGCATTATTAAAAAAACGATCAGAAATTAAATATAAAAAAAAAAGTTTTCCAGCTGAAAGTAAGGAGCAACATTAACAACTTAAAATGATCAGATCTTATTACGTATATGAGGGACTTGCCCCCTCCTGAACACCTCACTCTTTACGCTAAAGTTTGAGTTTTGTTCCAATTCTTGAAGAACGACTCCTGAAACACAAGGATCGTTTAATTAAAACAATAAGAAGCTTTTTAACAGTACTAAAAACCTTAGCTTGAAGAGCGAGGTGTTAAGGAGGGGACCACCTTCCTCATATACGTGAAAATTTCCGTTCATTTTAAGTTTTAATGTTGCTCCTTATTTTCAGTTGAGAAAAAAACTTTTTTTTTAATTTAAATATGTAAAAAGTGTAGGTCACGAAAAATTTATTATTTTCTTGCTTTTTGTGAAAAAACTAAACCACACAGGTCTTCAACCAGAAAATGACAAA
Source organism: Artemia sp. Kazakhstan ARC1039 (assembly GCA_029168905.1). NCBI lineage: Eukaryota > Metazoa > Arthropoda > Branchiopoda > Anostraca > Artemiidae > Artemia > Artemia sp. Kazakhstan ARC1039. The sequence goes on from JAQQPU010006725.1 coordinate 16,651, forward strand.
GGGCTATGCTGAGAATGACTTATTCAAGCTGAGTGGCCAGCTTGATTAAAAAAAAGTTAAAAAGAAAAGAGAAAAGAGAAAACAATGGCTGTTGCGTTGTTCGCTAAAACTACTGGAATTAACTCTTGTTTTTAGTTTTATGAAGCTCAAATTTCATATGGGTTGGGTTTCAACGGTAAATAAGCTATTTTTCTATTTGATTTAGAATGAGTGACTCTTTTCTTGGCATTCATCTGAAAAGAAACTACAATAATATAGGACTAGGACTGAGCTAGAAGCAAAATGAAACACCTTTTTTCTTTAGACAAAATTGGTTTTACCCGACACAACACCCTGTAAGTTTCATGGCGGTCAACTGCCACACTTGAGACAAAAAATCGCAACAAGACAAAAAGAAACAAACAGCAACAACATCAGGAAAATTGTCAAGAATGACGTAATTTATTGAAGTTTACCTTCCACCTTTGCTTCCTGTAAAATCTGAAAGTGAAATAGTTATTATTATAATAGCCGGAAGAAAATAACTTTAGCAATGATCTTTAACCTTGTATGTTTTCACTTTTCACCACGAGAATTTTTATTCCATGTAGATCTGTGAAATCAAATTCATTATTAATTAACTCCAAGTTATAATATTGCCCTCTTGTAAAAATATTGAATCGTACATGAACGAGATCGGTTAATTATATTATGTTTTGGGGTTTTCACAGCAAAACATTGAAGTATTAACGGGATTGATCGTTAACTATGTATATTTACGAGGAAGTGTTAATATCTTTAGGAGGCAAAAAAATCCTCCTAAAAATACGCAAGGAAAAAAATCAACCATCTTTAACCTTGTCTGTTTTCAATTTTCGCCACGAGAATTTTGTTCCAAATCGAGCTATGAAAGCACATTCATTATCAATCAACTCCAACTTATTATTTCTCTTACTACAGTCAAAAAATCATGACATCGCCAATATCCCTGAAGCGAGTAAAGCTTTGTACCTTCCTCCTACCCAACATGATCATACCTTCAGTCTTTACTCCCTCCCAAGACGTTCTAACTTCCCTTAACTGTGTTTTTAAGCCCTTCCTACCCTATTTAACGACGTCTTCGTTTCTCTTCGACGTCTCTCGTTTCTCTTCAGACTTCTTCGACGTCCCCAACATTCGACGCTCTTCGTTTAAACCCATATAGATTACCAAAAAGCATGCTTTCTGACCACCTATTATCCTTCACCCATAAAAGGCAACTGAACTATCTTAAACTTCATTCATTATAGTTTATAAACTTCTTGCCCATACAAGTTTAATAAACTTGGTTTTGTTGTTAATGTGTTTAATTTTTTCTATAAAACCCTTTTTCTCTCTCTTTCTCTCTCTTCTTTCATTATAGCCTGGATGGACCACGCCGTTTTTCACTGCCTCCCATTCCCCCCATTTTTTTCTGTCTTTTTTAAAGAAATAACTCAATACTTTGCCCTCTTGTAAAAATATTGCACCGTACATGAACTAGATCGGTCAATTATATTATGTTTTGAGGTTTTCATAGCAAAACTTTGAAGCATTTGCGGGATTTATCGCTAACTATGTATATTCACGAGGAAACTTTAGGAAACCACTATTTTTTTTTTATTAAAACTAAACAAAAATGATAATTTATTTTTGTACGAAGGATTTTGTTGGAAACTGGTCTGACCAAATCAAAGCTAAAATGCCTTTAAATACATTGTATGCTCGCAGAACCGGAGCTTTTTTTTTATCTAATTTTGAAGATTTTTTTAAAAACTGGCTATCTAAAAATTTGTTGCGGATGGGTTTGGGAAAAAAGGGCATGAGGGGGATAGTTGCTCTTAAATCTCTTGACTTTTACAAAAGTGAACTAGTACTTTCAATTTCCAATCAAATGAGCCCTCTATGGAGTTTATACGAGCATCCCTCTCATAAGAACCATACATGTCCTTAGGGCATAACTTAGAACTCCTTCTCCCGAGTCCTGGGGGGGTGTATTGACACCGGAATTTTTCTTATCCGACCTTTGAACTATTTTATTTTTAACAAAATTTCTATCTAAAAAAATTTCATCAGATGGGTTTGGAGATAGATAGCGTGGAGGGGGGCTAGTTGTCCTTGGATCTCTTTTGACTATTAAAAAGTAAACTCGAACTTTCAGTTTCCAATCAAATGAGCCCTCTCTCAAGTTTATACGAGTATCCCTTTCTTAAGAACCATATATGCCCCAGGGCATAACTTACAAAGCCTGTCCCTGGGCCCTGAAGGGTTGTGTCGACACCTGAGTTTTTGTTATCTGACTTTTGAACAATTTTTTACTTAATGACTATCTCAAAATTTTTATCGGATGGATTCGAGAAAAAGGGAGTTTGAGGGTGCTAGTTGTCCTCCGATCTCTTTTGATTCTCAAAAACTGAACTAGAACTTTCAATTTCCAATCAAATTAGCCCTCTCTGAAGTTTTTACGAGAATATCTTCCATAATAACCATATATTCCCCCAGGGCATAACTTACAACGTCTATCTTCGGGCCCTGGGGGGCTTTGTCGACCCCGGAGTTTTCTTTATATTGTCTTTGAACTATTTTTAAAAAATGACTATTTCAAAGTGCTTATTAGATAGGTTTGAGAAAAAAGGGCGTGGAGGGGGGGGGGGTATATGCCCTCCAATCTCTTTTGACTCTTCAAAAGTGAGCTAGAACTTTCAATTTCCAATCAAATGAGCCCTCTTTGAAGTTTATTCGAGCATCCTTTCCATAAGAACCATATATGTCCCCAGGGCATAGCTAACAACACCTGCCCCTGGTCCCTGGGGGTTTGTGTCAACACTAGGGTTTTCGTTATATGATTTTTGAACTATTTTTAACAAAATAGCTGTCTAAAAATTGTTATCGGATGCATTTGGGAAAAAAGGGCGTGAGGGGGGGGGGGCTGGTTACCCTCCAATATCTTTTGACGCTTAAAAAGTGAACTAGAGCTTTCAATTTCCAATCAAATGAGCCCTCTATGAAGTTTATACGAGTATTCCTTCCACAAGAACCATATATGCCCCCAGGGCATATATTTTTATGCCAGGTTTTATTATTTTTATGCCCCAAGGGCATAACTAATAACCCCTGCCCTAAAGACCTTGGGGGGGAGGGTATCATGCTCAAAGATATAATTTGCAGAACTTTCAACTACGTTGAACTAAACGGCTATCTCAAAATTTTGATTGGATGTGTTTGGGGAAATAGTGGGCGTGGAAGGGGTGTTAGTTGCCTTCCAATCACTTTTGACTATTAAAAAGGGCACTAGCCATTTAAATTTCCAACCGAGTGAGCCCTTTTTGGAGTTTTTACGACAACGTTTTCTACAAAAACCTTATATACCCCCAGGGCTTAACTTACAACCCTTGCCCTGAGGGCTGGGGGGGTTGTCATCCTCAAAGACCTAGTTTCCAGAATTTTCCACCATATTGAACAAAATGGCAATCTCAAAATTTTGATTGGATGTGTTTGGGGAAAAGGTGGGCGTGAGAGGTGGGCTAGTTGCCCTCCAATCACTTTCGACTATTAAAAAGGGCACTAGCCCTTTGAATTTCCAATCGAATGAGCCCCATTTGAAGTTTCTACGACAAAGCTTTCTATAAAAAGCGTATATGCCCCAAGAGCATAACTTACAACCCTTACCCTGAGAGCAGTGGGGGAGTGTCCTCCTTAAAAACATAATTTCTATCTAGAAATCAAATACGTAGAACAAAATGGCTATCTCAAAATTTTGATTGGATATGTTCGGGGAAATGGTTGGCGTAGAAGGGGTGTTCGTTGCCTTCCAATCACTTTTGATCCTTAAAAAGGGCACTAGAACTCTCGATTTCCAATCGAATGAGCCACCTTTGAAGCTTTTACGACGACCCCTTCCATATGAAGTGCCTCTGGGGAAAAAAATAATAAATAAATAATAAAACATTGGAGCCATATGGCCTTTACTATAGGCAACGCTATAGCGTTGCCTCTGATTTTATTTAATACGAAGCAAATTAGTTTAGTTAAATGAAGCTTTATAATAAACCTCAGAAACATTTTTCTGCAATAAGAAGGGAGATATCAATGCGCAAAACCCTTATTCGGGTTCCCCTCCCCCATACCTCTTCCTATATTTATCTGAAGGTCCGTGGAGATTTGGTCAATTTCGACAGTGAAACGCGCTCTTTTAGGCATCTGGTATCCTCCCCACTTGCACAGTGACCCCACGCCTCTCGTTCATAATAGCAAATGTACAATTATGCAGTTTCTTCGTTCTTTTTTTATCTTAATTTCCCTTCGGCTGCTCAATTTTACACTTGTGGTGAATTTACCGGGGGGATTTACCGGGGGGATTTACCTCAACGCCTCGCTCTTTACGCTAAAGTTTGACTCTGTCTCACAACTTTATTTAAAAAAAAAACTTTAGCGTAAAGAGCGAGGCGTTGAGGAGGGCACAGCCTCTTTCATATAAGGAATAATTTCTGTTCGTTTTAAGATTTAATGTCGCTCCTTACTTTCAGTTTAAAGAACTTTTTTTTTAAAGGCTGCGAAAGCGAGGAATTTGGGGGGCGGCAGCCCCCCAACTGTGCCTCCTAATCCCTGTACGTTTTAAGGTTCGACCTTGTAACTCAGCCTCTTTAACTCTTTAGAAAACGTAGTTTTTTTCAAATAATAATTTTAAGAAACCTGGTCAATTATTCGTGTTATGCGATCTGTAAAACACACACCTGTATGCCTCATAGCATTCTTGCTTTGCAGTCATGTACCGAATGTGAATTGATTTGTAACTTATGCTCTTGACAAGATGCGTGTGAGACCTTTGTGTTGCTTATCTGAGAGACATATGGCTTTTGTTGCATTTTTCAAGTATCCAGAAATGGATTTTTCCTTCGTTGAAATCTCATTAGCTATATGTCCTCCTGTACAGAATAACAATATAATATCCTTTTTAAGTAAACATAATGGGAAGATTTTATTCAAGGGGCTAACTATTGCTTTGATATGTACTATGTGTCTCAGAGACTCGCTCAAGTGACGATGAACTTATTCTTTTTTATAATTGAAAGATATTAATTTTTAAGAATTTTCCGTGCTTTTTTTTACTATAATTCGTTAATTGCTGTTTTGACGGGTTTGGGTTCCCTTAAAATACATCACTTTCTCAAAGTAATTTATATGTACTTACTTGTGTCGTAATTGATTGTAACTAAGTTTCCTATATATTAATACTACTGCTAATACGAAACACTCACCGCAGCACCAAGCCGTCCGAGGCCAACACAGCTACGCACGCTCCTCCTCCATACCAATTTATTTAAAGCCTCCCTATTTACACCCTCCCAGGAATTCTCATTTCCCTTAAATCTTTCTTTTTGACATCCTCCCACCCCAACCGCGGACGACCTACTTTCCGTTTAGCCCTAGACGATTGGCCAAAAATATTTATGCTTGTAATAAAAATATAAGATTTTAAATTTATATTTAGTATAACTATATTTAGTATAATTGTAAGTAAAACCGAGTGGTTAGTGCTCCGGACTTTAAATCCTGAGGTCAGGGGTTAGAGTCCTGATTCGCTGGTTATTTGGTTTGGGACGGGGGTCAATTGTGTGACTTTGTAAGCTCAGCCAAAGTCGGCCCAGCTCTATATGGGTACCTGGTAAAATTTGGGGGGAGGGACACGGGAAGTGTCGGATGATTTACCCCCAACCACGCATTGCACTCCCGGCCGAATGCATTGAATAAGGAGATCGGTACACCTTTGGTCAGCATGCGAAGACTTTTTAGTATAAATATAAAATTTCTATATTTATGCTAATGTATTTTTGTCTATTCATTCGTGAATAGAAAACAAGCTAAACGAACCTAGAAAAGTGAAAATACTGTAGAAAATCTCAGAGCCATAAGAATGAATATAAGTTATAGACAACTCAATGAAAAGTATTCGCAGTCGTAATCGTGCAATGGTAGCGAGGGGAGGGATGCGCTACCAGTTGGTGAAGAGGGTGTTTCGCTTGCTAAAGAGCTCTCTTTAGTAGATTATTCATAGTAGAGCGGTCTGCTTTAGCTTAACTTCGTTTTGATATCACAATAAAATCAAATATTTTGTTTTTAAACTAGAACAAAAAAACGTGCCAAGATTTAGATTAAATGAAATATTAAATAAGGGATCGTATGTTCCAATCAAAACAGTTAGAGGAATATAAAAAAAAATCCTGAGGAGAATATTCCAAAAAAAAGGGGGGGTAGCCCAAAATAAATTCAGAAAAAAATAATTGTAAAGCTTCACCCCCACCCCCAGGATGACTCCTTCGTAAAAATTCTGGTGATGGGAGAATCAATATAGGATACTATACATCACACTATAATTCAGTTATGTGGCTAAAATTCACTTTTTTGGGGGGAAAGAAAACTTCACCAAAAACTAGGGAGCATTCATCTAACTACCAAAAGAGTCTAGGGAGACTTTTGTCGTCAGAAGAGCTCAGTTTTCTCCTTCGAGATATTTTTTTAATTACAATGGCTTTTATTTACGACAGTAGGTAGATTTCATTCTACCTACTGTCCTGTAGGTAGAGACTGGACTACTGTCCAGTAGGTAGATTTCATTCTACCTACTGGGGGTTTTTGGACTCCGTTCCTAGACTTGTTACTGTTTCGGGGCTATTTGATCAAATTCAGTTGACTTTTATTTATGGTAAAGGTTATGTTCTGTCGTTGATTGCTTACGCAGATGATTTACTCCTTTTGAGTCGATCGCTTCAGTCACTTCAACAAAATGTAGATTTTTTAGCAAAGGTTTTTAGTGAGCATGGACTTCGTTTTCGCCCTGAAAAGTGTCAGTTTTTAATTCTTGATCCTAAGGCTAATGATCTCGTTAATTCAGAAATTTCTGTCCGTATTTATGATAGTATTTTAAAACCTTTGGAATCTTTTTTATATCTTGGTGTGCCTTATGGACCAACTTTAGCTCTATGCCGTGCTTCTATTTCTAAAGCAGTTAAAAGTAGAATAGCGTCTAGTTTCGGGGCAGTAATTTGTCTTCGGGATCTTCTTTCTCGGAAATCACTGGCTCGGGTATATAATACAGTCACTTTGCTTCAAATTTTAGTTTTTTCATCGCTTCTCCCGTTTTTTAGAATTAGTAATATTGCGCATGTAAAAACCACATTTTTTAATTTTGCTAAGTTCCTTTGCCGCTTTTCTAAATCTGAATCAAATACTTTTTTAATGAATGCATATAAAATAAAAAACCCTGTTGATGTTTTGGAGAAAAAGCAAAAGAATTTTTTATTCAAATTAAATGTTTTTTCTCATAATTTATATAGAGCTGCGCACGAAGCTTAATTTATTTTATTTTATTTAATTCTTGAATGAAGTGTTAATTTGTGAAGTGTTAATTTATTATCTATTGAATGAAGTGTTAATTTGTGTGGTAATTTTGATTGAAGGCCTTTGCGTATTTGTTGTTATATAGTTTAAAATAATTTTATGGCCTGTTGATTAGCGGTTATTATTTTTATTTATTTCTTTTTTACTCTTCGTATTCGGAGGAAATAAAAAGTTTGAATTGAATTGAACTTAATTTAATTACGGAGTTGGAAAGGGGTCCCGTGAAAAGTTTGGAAATTCTATGATTAGTCGTATACTTCCATATTACAAGAGGAGGGCTTGTACACCCAATACCCTCCCTTCAATCAGGCCATTGCAAGGATTTGAGGAAATTCTAAATTTGATATATCTCGTTTAGTAGGTTGAAGGGAAATTTTCAAGGACATGTGACGTTATATTCCCGGAATTGTAATCATTTAATTCTATGAATTTTATGTTAGACTTCACTGATACAAATCAAATTCTCTGCAACATATATTTTTAATGTTTATTTAAGCGCCACTTTGATTTTTAAAAATGAAAGTTTTATCGTTAAAATCAAATTCATCTTTGTATTTTCTCACATGTACGACACGCCTCCTAACTCATTTATTTTGCACTTTGATTCGTTTTTTCAGAAAACCCGACGCATTTGATGTGATTAGTGATGGTATTTGCAGTGAACTTAGTTAATGGTCTTATAAGGATAGACGATGGTTGGAGGTGGATTGTTATTCAGGAAAAGTTTTGCTTTTACACTGAAGCTGCTTAATAAATCAAAATCAGAGGTGATTTTTTTTTTCAGATTAAATCAAACTTGTAGAGTGTTTTCCTTGGAGGAGGGAAGAATGGTCAGGCTGGGGGTTGGGATTTAGATTCTCCTAGCTTTATGCTCGTTTTTAGGATTTTCTGGGAGGATAGCTGGTTTTCTCAATGACATCTATCCCCATAGCTCCAGAAAGGTATGACCACGTCAAAGAAGAGGAATCCTTATTTTACTCTTTACTTTTTCATTACTCCTTATTTTACTCCGTATTTTACTCTTTCTTTGCTTACCTTTATTTACAGATATTTTTTTAAGTAGCTTGTACTGAGGGAATGGGATAAGAATACTGAGAAATGTGCAAAAATAGGGACAAAAGTTTAAAAAAAACTACTAACAATTTGTCATTCTAATTATTTTCTTAGCATAAAGCAATCCTTGAAATAAACATAAATTGTTTATCTCGATAGGATCATTTTTAGTAACAGTATACATATCCGTTATACATATCCGTTTACAGTATACATATCCGTTAACGTATATCCGTTTAGTATAACGTATATCCGTTATACAGTATACATATCCGTTTAGTAACATTCAGATCCCATACATATCCCACATTGTCGTGACCCTAAACGCAAAGGGATCCCGTAGAATTCAAGAACATTATTAGATACACCAAATAGCGAGGAGTTACAGACACCATCAAAAACGGCCTGGAAACACGATGGGGATATCTACCAGTGACATTCATTTTGGTTACATCCTATAATTGTGCCTGATATTCTTCTTATTTAAAAGGCTACAAGATAGACTACGAATTAAAAGACTGCGAGATACAAAGGTAGCAAGATCTCCTAGATACAAAGACCCCTTATATAGCAAAAAGACTGCAAGATGATAGCTAAAAGATAGGAAAAAGACTGCAAGATAGACAAAGGAAAGACTGCAAGATACAAAGACCCCTTATATAGCAAAAAGACTGCAAGATACAAAAACCCCTTATATAACAAAAAGACTGCCGGATACAAAAACCCCTTATATAGCAAAATATAGCTTATATAGCTCTTTAGGCTAAAGTCAGACTCTTTCTCACAATTTTTTTTTTTACAATTAAAACACTTTAGCGTAAAGACCGAGGCGTTGAAGAGGGGACAGCCCCTTTCATATACGGAATAATTTCTGTTCGTTTTAAGTTTTAATGTCGCTCCTTACTTTCAGTAAAAAAAACTTGTTTTTTAAATTTAATTTAAACTGTAAGAGCAGAAGTAGTAATAGTAGCAGCCCCAACAGCTTCAACTTATTACCCCCAGTCGTTCTCGATATATTGCTGAAGTGTTTTATTGGCAACCGCAAACTCAATGCCTTTTGATTTAGTTTTAAACTAGCATTTAGCTATATAACATAATAGGCCAATTGTACAATTGTGGGGGTTGACATGCCCAATCTCTAAGGACATAGTTGCTGGACCGTTCGACTATGCTGAACAAAATAGTTGTCTCAAAGTTTTGTCTGGACGTGTTTAGGAAATAAATCAGCTTGAGGGACTGGCTGATTGCCCTCCAATCTCTCTTTACTCTTAGAAAGGACACTAAAACTTTTAATTTTGAATCGAATTAGCTTCTTTAAATGTTTCGATTTTTCTAACTATTATAGAGTGGTGCTGCCTATGATATTGCTTTTAGGCCTTTTTGAAAACCTGCATGCATACAGCTTTTTGTTTAATTGGAACTCCCCCTAAACGCTTCCTAAAAGTTTCACCTTAATACTCTTAGCGTCATTTGTTACAGTAACTGTCGTGGTAGCATTAAAAGTATACACATAGTGCCTTCCGGATAGTTCAAAATCCCCCACAACTTACTCTTAAAGGTCTAACTTAATAATATAAGTTGTTTTTGAGATATTGCTTTGTCACCTTTTTGAAAGTCCACATGCTCATAGTTTGTTTTGATTTAGTTCAACTTCCACTTAAATATTTCTTATATTTGATTACTGAAGACATTGTTATATTCTCTTTGGACTATTGGTTACAAAATGGCCATCTCACAATTTTGATCGAATGTGTTTGGGGAAAAGAGGATATCAGGGAGGAGGTGCTATTTTCTCTCCATCACGCTTGACTCTTAAAATTGAACTAGAACTATACATTTCCAATCAAATTAGCCTCCTATAAAGTTCACAAGACCACCCCTTCATATAAACCTTACATGCCCCCGAGGCATAACTTACAACCCTTACCCCCATACTCTGGGGGGTTGTGTCAACCCCAAATGCCGTGCTATGAGATTTTTTGACTATTTTTGAACAGATGGCTATCTCAAATTTCTATCTGATACATTTGGGGAAAATATAGCACGGGGGGGGGTATAGGTGCCCTTCGATAAATTTGACTCTTAAAAATGGCACTTAAACTTCCGATTTCCAATCCAATGAGCCCCCTCCGAAGTATATACGACCACCGTTTCCATAAAAACCTTATATGCCCTCGGGACATAACTTACAAGCCTTGCCCTGAGGACTGTGTGTGTGTGTGTGTGGAGGCGGCGGGGGGGGGGGGTTAATCCTCAAAGACATAATTTCTGGACTTTTAATCTACGTCAAACAAAATAACTATCTCGAAATTTTGATTGGAAGTGTTTGGGTAAATTATGGGCGTGCGGGGGTAGTTGCCCTCCATTCACTTTGACTATTAAAAAGGGCACCTTTCAATTCCCAACCAAATGAGCCCTTTTCTAATTTTCTACGACAACAAATGGCAATCTTAACATTTCTATCAGATTCGTTTCGGGGAAATACGACGTATGTGTGTATTTGTGAGTGGGGGGACGGATATCTGTCCTAT